>JANHGB010039243.1:0-29303 GCA_026283785.1 Coracopsis vasa
GGCTCTGATTTGGGCTTTGCTATTTGTGAGACACTTTTAATAATTTCTTTCCCCGATGGCCATCGCTACTCATGTGTAGGATGTGTAACTTACAAGGAGGGAGGTGTATGGCTTTGGCACCACATCCATGGTTATTGCAGGGAAGAGATGAGTGTGTCCTGTTCTACTCAAGCCTTTCCCCTGTTCTTGCTATGTTTTTAGAGTGTGAGGTCCAGGAGCACAGCCTTGCTCCTGGATTCAGATGAGCATCCTGCAGTCTAGATGTAGTGCATCTTCCTTCCCATTCTCCTAGTTATGGGCACGTGGGTGAAGGAAGGACAATACACATACAGACTCTGTTGCAGCATTTGCTGGGCAATAGTCAGATGAGCATTTTAAGGTACTTCGAATTACGGGGCCCAGCATGTTAAAAACAGTCACTGTGCACAATAACCTGTTCTTCTTTTTATTTCCTCTTTTCAAGCAATTCTTCTGGCATCCAAAGAACTCATCCGAAGCAAGCGTTTGAGGCAACTCCTGGAGGTAGTTCTGGCCTTTGGGAACTTTATGAACAAGGGCCAAAGGGGAAGTGCTTATGGCTTCAAAGTCTCCAGCCTGAACAAAATTGCAGATACCAAATCCAGCATAGACAGGTATGCTAGAAGGCTATAAATGAGTTAGTTACTGTACTGCTGCATTTCTTACCATAGTAATGAAAGCGGGTTTTGTTTTGTTTTTTAGCTCTGTAGACCATTTAAAATAATGTCAAATTTGGCATTTAAACAGTGTTTTTCACTCTAAAAGCTCCTGCAGCAGTTAAGACCAGCTATTAACACAGCACTCAAGTTCTGCTGTTTCTTTGGATATTACACATCTGTTGCTGGATTGTGTTTCTGCAGCACTATGCAAAGATGACAAAAGTAGTATTTCACAAATAACTGAAATAAGTTTTTTGGGGAGGGAGGATTTCTATGGAATTTGCCCTTTATACCAAAGCTTTATGGCCATGGTTTTGCTAAAAAGAAAACACAAGAAACTCTGACCACAGTTTTATGTCTCCTGTGAAACATGGCATATGTTTCTGATGCAGGACTGTCATAAACTGGCTCTCTACCTACACCAGTAGTGGAACCACAATGCATAGCTTAGGGGGACTGATCCAGGTTGTCTCTAGAGCAGTTAAGGAAAATGCTATTTATGGATATGTGCTACCCCATGTTTTGCCCCACATCCCCATACTGGTTCTGGAAATTAACTGAGCTATGACTGGTGAGACAATACTACTTTTGGGCTCCAGCAGCATGAAGATTTTCCTTGTAGGTCTTCTATACTATTTCTTACTAACTAACACCTTCCTTGACTTGTGAGACCTGCTGAGACCATAGTTGTGGTGAAATGATTGAAGGCTGTGACAGAATGAGTGATGGCAGTAAGTAGCCATGGGAAATTCATCCCTACCTAAGAGAGTTCTGTTTTGACTACCATGATGTCCTTTCTGTATTCCAAAGCTAACGCTTGTGTCGCTAGTCTTGAACACTTTTTGCCTTAATGTAGCTTGGCTTGATTTTTCATATATTGAATGTCCTGTGCAAATTCTGTTCTCTCACCAGTTCCCAGCGCCCAGGCTCTAGTCTGTGTGAAGCAGTGGCCATCTGCTGTCTTGCCTGTCAGTTAACTGCATAACACCCACCTCAAGTAGCTGTTATAGCTGGCTGTTTTCTTTACACACAAAATTCACTAATGTAAAATTCGTCATTTACTTTACAAAATTTCTTAAACCTTCTCCTGCGTCCCCCATACACCTCATTTCTAACCACTTCTACCTGAGCTGCCATTGTTCTTAGTGAGCCTGACCACTACTCATAAGTATAGGTGGTTCATTACTGTAGTTTTCTTTTCAGCTTCTTCAGTCCTCAAGAACCTTTTCTTCTTAGTTAACTCTTAGGTTTTATTCACATAGCCTCTGAGAACAACTCACTTCTCCTTTATGAGTGAATGTCACTTTAGTACTATTAGTTGTTTATTCCCCGAAGTATCTGGGGACAAATATTATATTGTGTTACACAATTCTCTTTCCTGTTACACCATTTACACAGATGGGTGGAAGCATGCTGGTACTTCCAGAATAAATCAAAGCACAATATATTGCTTGAGGTTTTAGGAAGGATGTGTCATAGAGAGCTAATTCATTTCAGTCTGTGATACTTTTCTTTCAGTTACAGAGCTGCTAACTGCTGATATATTGTTTGTTTTGATCATTCAAGCACATTTCCTACCCAAATATTTTTCACTGATTTGTCACAATTCTCCCACCATCCTTTTCCTTCTTCTTTCTCATTTCTCCCTTCTTTTTTTTTTTTTTTCTTTAGAAACATTACACTTTTGCACTACTTAATTATGATCTTTGAAAAGAATTATCCAGATATCCTGGATATTCAGTCTGAGTTGCAGCATCTTCCAGAAGCAGCAAAAGTCAAGTAAGTCCAGTGCTATTGCTTGCTCCCATAGCTGGAGTTTCTAGTGATTTCTGTTAACTCAATGATCATTATTTTTTTCATTGCTGTTTTCTAGACCCATGGCCAGCCTTACAGCTGAAATGCCTTTGCTCACATCCTTGATGTGATTAACAACTAATTATTGTTAATATTTTATATTGTTAATATTGTTAATTATTAATTGTTATTGATTAATTATTGTTAATAATTAATAAAATTATCAGAGACTTTTGGTCCAAACCCATCTGTAGATAACTAGGGAACTACTCCAGGTAATGAAAGACAAGTGAAAAAATAAATGTAGATTCATACTTACAGGAATTTATTAAGGCTTTAGCGGTGTTTTTGAGAGGTAAACTACTACTCACCAAATACTTGGAGGAAATACCTGCCTATTCACAAATGGGTGCTACCTAGCTTGGGTTTTTTTCTTTAAAGTCCTACAAAAAAACTTGTTTCTATATGATGAGCAGAAATTCAGTAGAACACTTGTGTCTAGAGAAGCATGTATTAACAGAGTTCTATGCTCAGTTACAATGTAAACTTGCAAGGACTACCATATGGTAGAAATGCAGATGGAAAAAACAATGTTTGGACTCTGAGGAAGTAAAAAAATCACAAGTAAGTGTACTGCTAATGGGATTTAGTAGTTAAGTAGTTCAAGAATCATATGTAGAGATAATCTGAGACCCCAGTAGTGTGTGTGGTAAAGCTGGGGTCCTTGCTTATGCTTATTATTACAAGCTGGCCATGTGGCATACGCTCCTTGCTGGAGGGTCAGGCTCAGCAGAGCAGGTGTTCTGACAGCAACCCTTTCTCTTCTTCCCAGGAAAATCCTGATCTTCAGTATGACCACAGGCGAGCAGGGTCTGCCTCATCTTGTATCTCATACAAAAAGCAGCACAGATCATTAGCCAGACCCCTTCCCCTCACTCCTAGTCATTTGGCATGGCTGGTGCCAGAGACCGGATACCAGATTTGATGGGCCAATGGTCTGTTCTGTTTCACAGTTCCTGTATTCTTGAGTAACACTGCTCTTTTTGTTCTGTCTGCCCTGTGTCTGTCTCCTGTGCAGCCTGGTAGAGCTGGAGAAGGAAGTCAACAACATAAAGAATGGATTAAAAGCTGTTGAAGCTGTAAGTATCTGAAGGTTTGCAAAGCGCCATATTTTAAATATCTCACTCAGAATCAGGAGCACTATATGTTTTATGGTAAGAGAAAGTGGGCTTTCTTTTTCCATTCCTTTCCATTCTGTTACAGAATGCATTAACCAAGTAAAAACAAATAAAATCTTCTCCTGTGGAGCTCCTGCTGATGATCTTAGCAGAGTTAAGCCTAATGAAAAGCTTGTTTGATCTCAGCCTGGAAAGTAAAAGGACAGTTTGACAAATGGTATGGACTGAAAGAAGAAATAAAATTTTTGCTCCTTCTTACTGAGGGATGTCTGGCTGCTGAGCAGGTGTTTCATGTGGCTCTTGGAGTGGTAGTAAACAGGTAGTGCACTTCTAAATGCAACCCTAACCTATCCTAAGCACTCCTTGGTAAGGCAAAGGAAAGATAAACTAGTTAAAGATGAGGGAGCTGAGCTGACAAGCAAAGCAACAGTAGTGGTTTTTCATTTTAAGCTGGACTTAGCTTGCCTGTGTTCTGTTTATACTTACATAGTGCAGAGCCTTACATCTGAACACAGAACAGTACAAATAGTGCATTGGCACAGTTGTGTGTACTGAATTACAAGGGTTAAAGTTGAGGGATGGGCCCAAATGCTCCCTGGAGCCGCAAGTTCATGTGTCAGCTGTGGTTCCCCTCCCTGGAAGCCAGCATTAGTTAAGCTCTTGATTTTGTTCCTGGGGAAAGACTCCACCCTAACTGAGACAGGAGAGCGCACAGCATGACACCATGTTTGGTAGAAGAAGGTAGGAACTCTCCTATTTGTCTCTTGCCTATGTCATTGACATGTGTATGGCTTTGAACAACCTCATGCTTTCCAACCCTAACTAGTCTGATTCTGTGATTTGCCTCCTCTTTGTGAAATGGCAGCTACAAATAGCTGCCATTCTTAGGAGGCCTGATGAGAGAAATGTCAAATTAGTGTTTGCGCAGCAGTTGCAAAGGTAAACGTTAAAGTCATTCTGTTATCTCTGTCCCCTAACATTTCCCATCATCTGCACAAAATCCTACATTTAGGTTGGTGCTGGCATCTCTTGCCTGTTGAATATACTAAGGGAATAGTACTGCTGAGAAGCAAGGCAGAGGGGTCTTCAGAACTCTAGGAAGTCCCTGATGTGTTTAACTTTCTTTGCCCTTTCACACAGGGTTTTATTAGACACACTTTTCAGAATCCCTTTGTCTTCAAGTGTTTCACCTGTCTTTTTCAACTTGTGTCAGTTTAATGCTAGTTTAATGTTCTAGTGGTGCATTTGAGATGGGGAACATTCTGCACTGGGACTGCTGGCAAAAGGATCAGTTGTTGGGAGTTGCAGTGGGTGGTTTCTGCACAAGGATTACCTGTGTACAAGGAACTAACACAGGACTCTCCAGTCCTTCTCATTCACTGTGGGACAGACAGTGATGACTTAATTTTTCTTTTCTCTGGCCTGAGTTTGGTTGGGCTCTGGGGGTAGAGGAAGAGATATTTGGCCTGTCAGCAACAACTGTCTCCAACAGTTCATCATGTAATTAGCCAGTGATCTTCCACAAAAAAACCAAACTTTCTAAAGCTTATGTCTGGGTTGTTTGGGTTAGAGCACAGCAATGAGAAAAGATACTTATGCATCCATGGAGTGCAGTGCTGAGAATTAAAAGCACCTGTAAGGGAAGGCTGACATGGAGTTCATGTCATGAAGAGAGGCCAAGTTTTGATTGGGACCCACAATTCCCCCTCATTGAAATGTGAGTGCCTACTTCTGTTTTACTTTGTGTGACTGGGTTATTTGTTTTGCCTTTACAGGCAATTTTAATTCTCTTTCCCATACATGGGTTCCATGGACAACCTCTCCCCCCAATTCGATCACCATCTTCCCACCTCACTGTTCTCCCTGCCATGGTATTTTTCAACTGCGGCTGCCAGCACCTCACAGTCTGCTTGCTCAATTTGTGGTTTTTTGGTGTGTAAAAAGCAGCACTGTAGCAACAATAGAAGATCACTGTCAGGTGGAAGGTGGAGGAGAAGAAGGTGTGATTCTTGATTCCATTCCAGTGTGTTCTCACCACAGCCTTGGCTCCAGTGACTGAGAAGTTTCTTCAAGGCCCCTTAAGACTAGAAAGCTAAAAATAGTTTCACAGTCAGATGTTCTTAAAGGTACTGTTAACCCTTTGCCTTCCTGGGCTGGAAGCTTCTTTGTAAAAATAAGACACTCATTTTCAAGAGGTGCATGCAGCTGTCACCTTTGGGCTAGGATGGTCCCAGAAGGACAACTAAGTAGTTCTTGGTCTTCTCCAAATCAGGAAGTGAATTCTGTCAGCAGAGCCCTTCTCTCACACAGCAAGAAGATCATAACAACTGCTTGAGAAACCAGTGCCTGTATGTTTAATCTCTCTAGAGAATCAGCAGCCCACCCCACAGGAGTTTCTCCTACCTTCTCCTGTTGTGCTGTTATGATTAGTATATACCATTTCTAGAAGATACAGATGAGTTTCTTATTCTCTGGAATCACTCTTGGACTGATTACATACTCATGCTGGTTACTTGTGTTTTGTTGGTTTTTATTTTGGAAGAATTATTCTGCAGGGGAGGACTGAATTTGAAACTGAGGGGCAGACCACCTAATCTTAGTTTGCTCTTCAGTAACATCTCAAGTGCCATGTCTTTCAACAATGTGTAAGATGACAGAACTGTTTTACTCACCTGCTTGAGGAGAGGGGAAGAGAGGGTAGAGCAAGTTTCAGTTAAAATTAACTTATAAATTACAGTGGGAAAAAGTGGCTGAGAAAAAAAATATGAATGATTCTTAGAAGCACGTGAAGTGACATTTTTTGTATGCATAAAGTCCAATTCAAAGCAATTGTAACATAGAGACAATTCATTGCAAAGTGATGTAAATGAGTCGTGCTCCCGGCACCATCCTTTATGATGTGTTTGGAAAACAAGTGGAGAAGAGAATGTAATATAAAGCACAGGAAGTAGCACTTCTTTAATATGGATTTTTCTCTGGACATCTGCTCATTTGTTTTCTCTTCCCTTTTCTGCCTTGAGGTCCTTCCTTGTAATGGTTGCATTCTCTTTCCAACTCACATCAGACCAGATAGATATATCACATTTGATTTTAGATTGTTGATGGCCAAAGCTATTCTTTGCATTCAACAGCACTGTGGAGCAAATCCCAAGAAGCTTCTCAGCATAGATGCTTACAAACCTATCCATTTGGCTCTGTGAACCAGTATTTTGATGACTAGTAACACAGAGCACCAAACATGGATGTAGCTGGAGTTGCAGCCAGCACAAAAACATTTTTTTCCAAAGGGAACAGAGGGTCAAATTGTAACTTGACCTGCTGTTTCATGCTGATTTTCCCTACAGAGAAAGTAAGGCTTTATCATTCCCACTGATTATTCAGCTGAGAATAAAGATGAGGCCCAGATTATGATTTGCTTGTCCTCATGAGACTGTCAACAGCACGCAAGCCAAGCACAGGCATGGGAGATTGCCGTTCTTACTATAACTTGGTCATTTTGATGAGCTCTGTAGCTCTTTCTGTGCCACAAGTATGGTGAATAGAGTAAGAGAAGAGATAGCATGAGTAATCTTGACTTAAAACTAAAAAACTTGAGCCAGAAAGAAAGAATCTTACAATTTATTTTTCTCTTCTTTCTGTAGGTAGTGGACAAATAGAGCTTAGTTTCCTGTGGGTTTATGTGTTGGTTTTTTTTTTTTTTTTTTCCTTCTTCATAAATCTCATCATAATAACCCCAGTTTATAAGTGTGAATTTTATGATTTCAAGCTAATGCTTATTGGTTAGCAGGGTTCTAGCAAACGTTGCAGCTGACATCTGTCTGCTTGTTCTTCAGTGGGAGAACTAATTTTGATGTTTTTTTGCTGCCTACCTAGTGCTTTTCAGAGAACTAAAGGGGAGATCCAGAGCTAGGAACTGTATAGATTATTCACACATGTACACATTTCCCCAAGAATACAGCTCTTAAGTCACCATGGGAAGAGAAGATGGAGGGAAACTCACTATTAAAAATTCCAAATTCACTTGCTGCTCAATCTGAATTCTCTATTATTTGTCATTTTGCACAGGAAAAAAAAATGCAGCATTTAATATACTTGATGCTTAGATTATAAAGTTGTCTTAGAAATTTAACATATTGATGGCTTTCTTGGGAGTGGTTGTTTGAGGATAAAGGGAACCATAACTTCATCCCACCTTAACTTTCCGTCTTGTACCGAAAAGGCAAAACCTTTGACTAAGTGAGAAAATGGTTTCTAAGTAATAGCTCTGGATGAACGTGTGAGGAGTGGGAGCACAGCATGCTCTGCACTGAGTGAAATAGATGGGCTTCCCTACTCCCTTCCTTGTCAGCAAAGAATCTTTGATGCTTGCCTGTCTATATCTCTTACTTCTTCTCTTTCAGGAACTGGATTATCAGAAGAGACGCATGTGGGAATCAGGGGACAGGTTTGTTCCTGTCATGAGTGATTTCATCACTGTGGCCAGTTTCAGCTTCTCGGAGTTAGAAGAACTTCTCAACGAGGCTAGAGACAAGGTAAGAATACTTTCTGAAGTGTTTGGGGTTTCACTGGCTCAGCCAAAAGCCTTATCAAAACAGAAGCAGTAATGCCAGATGCTGAGACTGTAGTGAAAACTGTAATAGACACTGAAAATGGTTTAGGTTGAAGTTTCTTACTTTTTCTAATCTAGTCTGTAGCCATTTAGAATAAATTTTAGGATTAAAAGAATGCTCTTGCTCACTTCTTACTAATCTTTCTTAATATTATCTATGTGTGCCATAGAATTGCGATGGCAACATCTGTACCAGGATATCACACCATGTGGCTGTGTTGAAGGGACTGCTTTTAAGCAGTCTCTCAAAAAGAGTTCCTTTAGTGATAGTGACTTCATATCTTTTACCTTCTTCTTCTGACTTCATCCCACTGCGCTTATTCAGCTGGCGACATTTGTGTTTCATTTTCTTAAAAAATACGCCTCTGGGTAGTTTGGTAACCCTGAATACCTGATCTTTTCCATGTATACTTCTCTGTTACTGCCTGTATTTCATTGCAAGGATAGAAATCCCAAACATGCATGGTTTGTCTGACATTCTTGGTTCCTTCTTATACAGCCAGCACCACGTGCACGTTACTCTTCAGGTGCTGCTCTGATCATTTTGTCCTTTCACTGTCTGCATCTCCATTACCAGATTTGTACAACTAAAGAGGTGCTTGTTCTTTGCTGATGATTGAAGTCTGGCACTAATCCCTCTGTCTCTCAGCTAAATGAGGAAGAATTTATATGAAAAGATCATAAGCATATGAAAATGTTTAGAGAAGAGCAAGTTCTAAAGTAAATGATATGTAATGGCAAATCTGCCCTTCTTGGGTGGCATGTTATAAGTGCTTGGCTTTTTGAAGCAAATATGTTATTTGTTTTGGATTGAATTGTTTCCACAGCTGGTGTCAGTCCTTATAGCGTTAAGGGACCTATTGCATTATTAACAAAACCTGTGCTGTGCCAATGGATTGGTAAACCTTAAATTTTGAAGGATAGGCAAAATAGAGGCTGAGGATCCGAACAGTAAGACTCCTCACTTACCCAGTCTCTCTGCAGTAATGTCATTCTGCATTTCCTTGCTATGGAGATAATGTTGGTAATATGGACTTGCACAAAACACGTATTTTATATTCTGTATCTTCACTAAATTTACTGAGAAGAGCTCATTTTTCTTTAGTTTGGGGGCTTCTGTTTTATGACTAGGTAAATTTTTCAACTTCATTATAGTTACGTGCACATTTCTGAAAGTGCATTCACTCTGTCCTTGGTTTAGACTACCTGCTTTTGGTTTAGTATTAAGGTGGTGGTGGTCCTTTCTTTTGGCACTAGGACAAAAGCCCAGTGCAGATTCTTTACAAGGTCAGTCAGCGGTTAAAATCTAGCAAGTGGTACATGTTCCAGCACAGCAATGCAACTTTTCTTGATCAGGCAGTTGCAGGAAAAATGCCATTCTTTTGCTTTAATTATAACCGGAGAATCTCCCTACAGACAGACCAATATGTCTGGAAGTTGCTGCATGCTTTTTTAGACATAGCCAACATAAAGCACTCAACATAAAGAGATGTTTTATTTTAATGACTATAACATGCTTAGGAAACGTTTCTTTACCTTCTCCTCACACACCCTTACTATGTTTGAACATGTGCCATTCCAGCTTCTGCTCAACCTACAGCTTTGATTCTTCCACAGGCAAAAGAGCGTCTTCTACCGGCTGCTTTTGGGCTTCTAAAAGGAGACTATCTGTCCTTATGAGTGCTCCAATACTGAGCTATTTCTCATGTTTGCCTCATATTGTTTTTCCCCTCTCTTCTTCCTCTTTTTCCTCCTTTTTTTCCTTAAAAAAGAAAAAAAAAAAAAGAAAAAGAAAGCTGGAAATTTTCAACAAACCAGATGTGCTTTGCAAAGCCTCTAACATCCTCCAACCTCAATGGGCTCTCTGCGCTTGTTGAATCACAAGCTCTTTCTTACCATGGAAACCTACTATAACCCCAAATTAAAGGAAGAAAGGGACCAAGACATCTGATTATCCTGTACTTTTTTTATTTCTCAAAGCAAATTGAAAAAAAAGGTAGTGAAAGAGGGAGGACTTTGAAAAATATCCTAATGAGCCCAGGAAGAATTGGTGTGGTTCATAGATTTATTAATAATAATGAAGCTCTAGTTTTAACAGCTGGAGTTGGATATCCTTCTGAATATAGATGTGGATTATTAATTGCCATGAGGTAATCAGAGCCATGTCTCCTCAGCTGGGATTTAAAACAATACAACTTATTTTTTCAAACCTGGAATTTTTTTTATTTTTTAAAATGCCTCGAGTATTAACAAAAGTCATTTCTTCATTCTTTTTATTTATGGAAACAATCCATTACAAAGGTGTGATGCTGACCTTCTTGGTGGAGGATATTTTTCACAATCCCATGCAGTACTTTTTTTGGCCTTTTTGCTTAAACCAGGATCATTTACAGTTAGTGGCCATGGGGAGGAAGTGATATTTTAAACTTAAAGGGGCAGGTTGTCAGATGCAGGCATCCATGTTTGCAGAGGAAGCCTTGTAACTGTACTTAACTTCATGCAGTAAACAGATGCTGTGTTTAAGAACTGATTAAAAATTTAGACTAACTCTTTAAACAGGCTCCCTAGTACAGCTGGTTCTTGTTCTTTTTGTGTTTTTCTCACTTCCAATGCCACTTTATAAAGGAATATATAGATTAGATCAAGGGATAATGTTTTCTGCCATTTCCCATAAACTGGAAGGTGGGGCAGGAGAAAGTGAAATTCTGCCCTGGAATCCTTCATCAGTTTTTACATGTTTGAACAGATGACAAAAAAAGCTTTTGTTTTTTTACATCAGAAAGAACAAAATGGGGTTGAATTTTGTTTGTGAACATTTTTCCCTGTGTTTCCTGTGGGGAAATAATGAAAATGCCCAGGCAGAGGAACAGTGACCTCCCATGGTATGAATTTTATTTTCCTACTTGAAAAACATAACATTTGCTCTACGTGAAGTTTTACAACATACTTAAACGTTGATAGGTATGAACTTAGATTGCTAGACTGCTTCATAACTGTTCTACTTTGTGCTTGGTTTATAACAAACTTGTTTTTAAGACATTTTGGATATTCCTAGAAGAACAAAGTCTGCTCAATCAGGCATTGCCATTCCTGTGATCATAGAATCATAGAATGGTTTTGGCTGGAAGGTACCTTCCAAGTCCTTTCTGGATCTAATTCTAACCCCCCTGCCATGGACTGGGACACTTTCCACTAGACCAGGTTGCTCAAAGACCCATCCAACCTGACCTTAAACACTAAGCCTCTCTATAGAGGCACAATGGAGGCCACTGCCTGGGCAAGACTGACGAGTTGGGTAGGGAAAGTGTCCATCCCCAGTCTTTCTCATGACAGCTCCTCTCAAACAGGATGTTCATCATCATGGAGAAAGGAGATCAGACTCTGCACATGCATTTAATAAGCTTAGCACATATAGTAGCTGTTTTGAAGAACAGGAAGGCAATGAAAGCCAAAATCCATTTAAGAAAATAGTAATTAATGGCAGAATGCTATAAAGCACACAGAAACACTGTACTCCAAGTGCCAGTTACAGGCTGTACACTTCAGTCATTCATTTGAGGGGATTGGTATTTTCTGTCAGCCACTGGGGCTAATGAATAAGGAATGGATCAGGATGGACACTGAGGAAGTCAAGACAATGTGCGTTACAAAGGGCATGAGCTGGCACCACAGTCAGCTATCAGGAACAGGCTTTTGTTAAACGAATTACGAGCTATGTCTGGTAGCTTAGAACTGCAGATGCTTCAGCCCAGGTTGGCATCTAACATATCAGATATGTTTATAGTACCTGTATCTCGATTTTGGGGCTGCCAGAGTCATTGTTGAACTCCTGGGAGAATTCTTTAAGAGCATGTAGGCACAAGGAGTGCTGAGCCCAGCCCTGCCTGAAATTGGCTGGGCTCTTTCCACTGACTGTTCTGAATCTGTCCCATAAAGAAACAGACATTTATTTGAACTGCCTCAGTATAGGATTGGAGTCTTCATAACAGCAAACTCAGGATTACTTCTCTGGGGAAGACAATTCATGTTGCATGGCTGCATGGTATAATTCATCATACATTGGCTCCTCCGACAATAGCAGACAGCACAGACAGTTGGGAATTTTTATCATGGCTGTTTTATCTCCTCCTCACAGAGGCCCATTACTGCTGTTTCTAGAGCTTGCCACTGTTTAACATTTCATTGGCAAGCACAGCAGCGAGCGTGTGTGCTGCTGTCCCGTTTTCCCTCTCCCTGCTAAAATGGCTTTTTAAAATAAACAACTTCTCTAAACGATTTGCTTTGGCAAGAGGATGAATTCAGTGGAAAGTTTGGCAGAGGAAGCAGAGCTGGCACTGAGCTTATGGACCTGTTATATCATGCAGCATGGGGGCCCGTATGGTGTGGAAATTAATATTTTAATGAAAAGATTTAAAAAAAGATATACAATCCTGTATTATAGTGGAAAATCTGCTGAAACAGTTTTCCATCTTGCTTTTGCCCATGTCATCTGTCGCCAAATGACTTCAGGAACAATCAAGTTTCAGCCCTTGTTCTGCACTATTACAATATGTCACAAAATTCTGGGAAGCATTTCGCATGCATGAGGTCTTAGCTACAGATTTCACAGTTCTGGCAAGAGCAGGTACTGTTTGACAGGGAATCTGCCCATGGAGCAGTGCAGAGCTTAGTACAGGGTGATACAGATCCTGTGGCAGAGAGCAGAAGAAAGGGCTGGAGTCCAGAGCACCTAGGTCTGTGCTGCACTGCCTCTTACGCTCTGTGTGAAACATGCAGTGTGGTTTTAGCCACTGTGAGGAGGCAGGAGCCTGAGCTTCATACCAGGGTTGGGAAGGCTGCCTCGAGCAGCTTGCTGACCCTCATCCAGGCACCAGTGCTTTAAAAAAGCACACATGATAGCAGGACCAGAGCTATGGCGAAATAGAATTAATAAAAAAGGGGGGTCTGTTGCAATTTAAACAGTGAAAATACAGTGAGGGTCTGTTTACAGTAGTGCACTGAGTTGATGTAGTGCCCTACAGATGTGAGCAACTGATATTTTTTGCTGTTTCTTGTACCAGATTAGAGGGCAACACTTGCTTTTCTGTAACAAATGGAGAAAGGAAGGCTTAGAGAGGGAGCATGAGTTCCCAAGCCACATTATGTGCAGAGTTGGCAGCAGAGGCTGGAACTCCTGACTTGCCTTCCTCTGCTCAGTCAGCTTTTTTTTCCGGAGGGGGTAGAGAAAGAAGGAAAATGTTTACTTCACTGAAGTGCAGATTTCTCCTTTGTGGTTATTTTAGTCCCTCTAGTGCTCAGAGTCTTGCTTTTCATCTTTCACTGCTTTACAGCAAGTGATTGTGAGCTACTAAGCCATGTTACAGGGCACCAAAGACAGGCTGTTCTCAGCCTCTGATTTGCTGCTGCTTAGCGACCACACCACCTTACACTCATGAGTGTCTCTGGAAGGGTCCCAGGCTGCTGGGTCTTTCCAGCACAGCAGCACTGACTCCTTTGAGCGGCAGTTGGGAGGCAGTGGCAAAAGCCTCTCTGCCAGTGTGACAAGAACTAGCTGGTGTTGGTTGGTGGGTGGCAGGCCATGTGCAGAACATTTGCAGTCAACACCACCCTCTAATAGAGAATTCCATATATGGAGGATTCAAGAGCCCCAGGCAAGGACCCCCTCCTTTTTAACCCCCCAGCCTCCCTAAGAGTCCAGGAAACCCCTGTGAGCATTCTCGGGCTCAAACCAGTTCGGTTCCTGCGTGCCCCCTCATTCACATTGGCTGTACACAGGAGGAATGCAGAGCATGGAGGCAGTGCATCACTAGGTACAGCAACCATCTCCTGTGGGCTGCTCCTGAGCTCCACTTCACGGGAGGTTGACAAATCTTTCTTCTGGCTGGCAGCTCTACTTGCTGCTCTTAATTTGCACCTTATCTTTGGTTGTCACAGGAGTTAACCGCAAGTGGAAGAGATTCGAGGTAGCACATCTCCTGTTAGCAATGAGCTTCAAGCCCTCTATGTGTTCAAGGTGGCAATGCCTGTGCTGAAGTCCTTCTCTTGCACTCCTGCTTCTCTGGCTGATTGGCACGCTGAGGCAGGCATGCCAAGTATATATAGCACATGGAGATGATTTATCTCCTGCTGTGGTATTGACAACCTGTATTTTCTCTGCTGAAGAGCTGGTGTTGGTTGGTTTGGATTACTGTGAGACCGCTGCACTTTACTAATATTCAAGCAGCCTATGTGTATGTTATATACAGAGAAAATACATATATACAGAGGGGGATGGAGAGGGGGAGTAGGTGTACATACTTGTGTGTGTGTGTCTTCAGAGTTTGCAGAGAAAAGGAATTAACTCAGAGAAGTAATCTGTTGCTGTTTCCATACTCTGAAGTCCCTCCCTGACACACTGCTGTAGTGCTTCCTTCACCTCCTACCATGTTTGGTAGCTCAAAGCAGCTTGCATTTCTTCCAACACTTTTTCTGTTTTTCCTCCCAGATACTTTGAGTTTCTTTTTTTGTTTCTGGCTGAGAATGAAGCCTTTTTAAAGAAAAAAGAATCTATTGCTTCAAACTGCTTTATGGGCCTGGCAGGGAAAGCAAAGAAGGGAAGATGTCGAATCTCTCAGGCTGAGCCAGAAGTAAGCTGCTTTCCCTGGAGATTTGTTCCCCCTGCAGTTGACCAGGTGACATTGTTTATGCTTTACCTGGTACAGGGCCAGAGGGGTTCCTAAGACCTGCTTCCAAACTCATTTTGTGCTTGGGTTTGGAGCCTGAACTGTTCTTACTGTCTTTTCCATTCTGCAAGATCACCCACCTAAGGAAAGGGAAGCTGGGCTGTGTTAATATGAGCTGAGTACACACACAAGAGAGCTTGAAGGCAGTCTATAGCTTGGGAGAAGTCTGGGTCTGGTAAATGTTGAGGTCTGTAAGGATGCTTTGCTGCTCAGTGCGGGTGTATGACATGCAGGCAGGGAATGCCAGGGGAGCTGTGTACCAGGGCAGCAGTGCCAGGGGAAGTGTTGCTGATGCTGCTTGTTGTGATATAAAGGTGTATGAGAGAAGCTGTTTGGACAATGAAGCTTTTAGATGTGTGCAGTTATACAGGACTTTGGACAAATGTGAACATGCTGTTGATAGACTATATGTGCATGTATTTGAGTGCATTTTGGTGAGTAGAAAGGCATGCTTGTGAGTGTGAGAGAGCAAAGAAGAGAGTACAACTACTGCAAGACTGATGTCCAAGTGCCAGGGGATGCTGTGAATTTACCATATCCCAATCAGGACTGCTCTGTGACTGAAGTCCTGCCAGTTGGCTGCCTTCACATGCGTTATGCAGCCTCAACATTTGTCTTTTAAAATAAAAGCCATTTGTGATGTATTCATGCTCTAAGTCTGCCTGGGAGCCCTGTCTGCTTTCCTTGCCCCACTCTCATGCCATGTCTGTCCATAGTCTCCTCTCTCCCAGGCAACACCCTGACTCAGAGGACTCCAGGGTGATGGATGACACAGCAAAAGGCTCCTGAGAGGACAGAATGTAATGTTACTGCAAAAAACCCACCTAATTCCAGCCATGTAAAAAGTAATTTGAGGGGAATGTGAAAGGGGAAAGGATGGGCTAAAACTATTTATTTGGTAGTTTGGATGGGCTAAAACTACTTGTTTCCCCACTAGTTCACTGTCTTCCATGCCCCCGCTGTCCCACAGCTGCAGCTGAGATGTGGCTAGACAGTCAACTTCTGAACTTACTCCATCACTCTCAGGCACTGAACATGAGTTTTTTGTGTAAGTGGACAGCTAGTGCTCTCCAGCACCATTGGCCTGTGTTGCCCAAAGGATATCCAGGAATGCAGATTCTTCAGGGACACAGGCACCTGCCTTGAGGAAGGGCACTTCTGTTGATGGCAAGTTTCTGCTCTTGCTGCATTCATGCTCAGAGGGTATTGAATTATATGTGTGGCTACTCATAAGCTTTCCTCGCTGTCTTTACCAAACTGGTTACCTAATTATTGTTCTTGTGTTTTCTGCTCCCTTGACAGTATGCCAAGGCACTGAAGCATTTTGGAGAGAGCGAGGGCAAGATGCAGCCAGATGAATTTTTTGGCATCTTTGACACTTTCTTACAGTCATTTGCAGAGGCTAAGCAAGATCTGGAGAATATGAGGAAGAAAAAGGAAGAAGAAGAGCGCAGGGCACGTATGGAGGCCATGGTGAGGACCTGGGCACAGGAAGGCTTTTCCTTCCATTGCCTTTTCATGTCTCAAGAAAGAAAGGTTAAGAAAGCCAGTTCTAATGCCCATGTCCTGTCACTGTTTTATGTCCCCCTGCATGCCACATCTCCTTGGCATCATTCTTTTCTCAAATTATGCCATTTTTCTTGCTGGCTGTCCTGCCAGCTTTCAAGAGCTGTTTGGCTCCTACATTACTCTTTTGGATTCAGATACCAAATCTAGCCCTGCTTGTTCTGGCCCAGCACTTTGCAGGATGGTGCTGCCCCTGCCCAGTGCCAGACTATCCTGCTTTCACACTGCAGGCTTTATGCAAAAGCTCTGGGAGCCTGATCCCCCTTGGTCCTGCCAGCTGGTCAGCTTCCACTCAGACTTCATCATCACCTGCTGCATGCCTGTCACCTGACAGTGCACAGTGACACAGCAAATGCCCTGGCACCTGCTGCCGCCCACACTGGCAGTGTTTCTGTCCAGTCCTAGTGCCTTGATTACTGGGGCTGTGTCTGGCCTTGACATGGCGAGAGAGATTTTGTGCATTGTTGATTTTGCTTCTGAAAGACAGACGTGTGTCCCCAGGAGTTCGTGTGAACCAGCCTCTGCCTATAAACTCAGCCTTTCCTGAGGCCTGAGAACAGCTCAGCGGTCCCCTGCCTCTTTCCCCCCTGCTGTGGCCTCACTGCGAGGAGGTGCTGCTTTAAATGTTTGCTGTGCCAGAAGCACTGGTTTGTATCCTTTAGAAGAGGAGAGAGGTAAAATTCTGGGATGCCAGCAGCCTTACTGTCAAACACATGGCCAGGACATCCAGTCCTAAGCTAGGACATACATTCAAGCTTCCTTTAACGACTGGACTTGATCTTAAAGGTCTTTTCCAACCTTGTTGGTTCTATAATTCCTCTCAGCCAGCCTGGAAAGCGCAGAAGACTGCTGTTAAAGTCCTTGGATGGTTTTGTAGGCCTAATATACCATGAGAGAGGTTGCAGTTTGCTTATGGAAAGAGTCTTCCTGCAACATGCAGGAGCGAGTGACCTGCTTCCTAACAGCCACATCCATCCCTTGCCATTTCCACTAATCTTGGAGATGAGCAGTGGAGGGGAAAATACGAGCTCCCTGGAGCTACCCAAGGGAGATCAAGGGCATCATGTTGACAGTTGGACCTGATTTGTAAAGTCTACAGTCCTATTTCATTGCTCTTTGTATTTATAAGCTATTTCTCTTTCCAGAGTTGAGACAGTGTGCCTTCCTCTTCCCATCACTGCAACACACAGCCTCCGTTCAAACGTGAGCTGTTTGGTGGATAGGGATTTTGTTCATGTTTTGATACCTCACACGATTTTCATTCTCCAGGATGTTTAGCTTGTGGTTTTCTGGGTTTTTTCCTTCCTTCTTTTCCTCCTTCTGTGGGACTGCAGCTTGTCTGCCTGTCAATGTAGCTAGCTATGCCCCAAATGCAAAGCTATTTCACTATACTAGTGACTGTGGTTTGTACAGACACATTCAAACTAACTTTAAACTCACTAGGTTAGGTATTGTCAGCACAGTGGTGCTACCACACTAAGGTCACTACAAGCCTGGCCCCAGAAGCTGGGTAATTACTTATGCCAGCACCACTTGTAAAGTGTCATTTGGCACAGCTACTTTGGCTGGCACTATCCTACTGTAAAATTAGTGCAAAACAGCAGCAGTATGCACATCCCATGTGTTCTTTTTGCTCCAGGTAACACTTTGTGAGGCAAACATACAATGCTACTCATTCCTCATCTCTCCTGCTCTTTGCTTATCTGTGCAGAAGAAGGGAAACCCAGCATAGTAGCCTGTTACCCCTGGCACAGGTGATGGCCTTGTGGATGATCTGGCATCTTGGTTAGCTAATCCTAAAGCTCTGTGTCTTTCTCCACAGCTAAAAGAGCAAAGGGAAAAAGAGAGGCGACAAAAGAAAGTGAAAGCTGGAAGCATCTCTGAAGAGAGTGGGGAGTTTGATGACCTGGTGTCAGCATTAAGGTCGGGTGAAGTCTTTGACAAAGACTTATCCAAGCTCAAGCGTAACCGCAAGCGCTCGGGGAACCAAGTCTTAGAGACAAGCCGGGAGCGGGTGGTAACAAAGCTAAATTATTAATTACAAGAGGAAGAAAAAAATAACCAAAAGAACGTGACAAAAAAGTGCAAAACAAGGAAGATGAATGTGTGCGATGGTGCATGGCTGACAGCTGCCCCAAAGGATTTCTTTGGTCTTCGGCTAGAGATGTTACCTTTCCATGATCAGCTTTCTTCTCATCCCTCTTCTGTGCTCCTATTTTGAACCATTATTAAAGTGCCTCTATGGAGCCAGCAGGGCCCGTGACTGGGCCATGCAGAGCTGACAGATTTGCTTCTGGGAGTTTATTGTGTCATCAGAGGCCTCGTGGTGATGACAGAAAATACTTGGGCCTTGCAGACTGCCTCACAGCTGGAGAAAGATAACTTTCTGTGTGCCAAAGTGAAAACTAGTCACCATCTCCATCTTGCTGATAACAAGCAAGACTAATTTCAGAGCAGCTCTATAAACACCTGTCACATCTTCAAGATCTAGACTGGCCTCCAGGGGCTTATCAAGATGTGGTTCTCAGTGTTTCCAGTTCCTTTCCAGAATTGGATTTTATAAGCCATTGATTAGCACAGGAAAAAATGCTTTTGATCTCATGTTCTGCATAGTATTTTTGTGTGGCTTACACTGTCCGAGGCAAGTGATGCTCAGAAGGAAGTAATCAAGTTCTGGAAGAGGTTGAAATTCAAGAATAAGGATCAACATAAAATGCTTTGCAAAAATCTTTTGGATTCTGATTTTCTAGAAGCAGTTTTTTGGAATTTATTGATGGTTGAGCGTTGAAGCTATGAAATGCAAACATAGGAAAGAAGCTCTGGCTTCTCTTTAGAAAACTAAGCCACTGCCAGGTTACGATTACAAGTAGATGACTGTGGAGCCTGTTGTCATTGCTGGAGGGTGGGAGGGAAACAGCAGAACATTTCTTACCAGTTTGTGCAAGATTTCTTAGTGCAGCCCAATGGAAATCAGGAGATTCGTAGTATCATCCACAAGTCACAAACAGCAAAAACCAAACAGTCACTGGCTGCAAGAAATGAGATTTCCACGTGATGCTAGCTGTAATTTCTGTTGACATGAACTCATCTTTCTGTCTAACAGGCTGACCTTCACTGCACACGCCCACTCCCACCTAAGAGAATCACGTAACTCAGTAAGTTATAAACGATGTCAAAGGAGGGCCATGGAGCCCACAGCCTGTGTTATTTTAAAGAGATCACTTGGAATGAATCAACAGAAGGTCCTGTAATGAAAACTGAGAATTTTTCCAGGGGGACATAGAACTGCGTATGGCAAGCAGGCTTTGGAGATGGGTTTTTGTAAGAAAAAAACAAATTTGTATTTAAGCTATATGTATGAAGCATACAGTTGAAAGCAAAGAACACTAAGAGGCCTGAATTTTGAATTCTGTGTGACTATGGCTCTAGGAAAAGGACTGGACTGTGTAGGCTGTTGTGGGCTGCTTTTTATATTAAAAAAAAAAATAATCTTGTCTTCCTTTTTAATTATTTTCCCTGGAGGAAGAAAAGTTAAAAAAAAAAAAAAAAAAAGCAATTGTGATGGATTCTTCCTCCTAGACAGGAAGAAAAGAGAGAACATTTGAGAAGAGGGACCCACCATCTACAAACTTTTCATTAATAGTCAACAGCACAAAATGCCAAGGAATCCCAGGGAAGTGAAAAAAGCTCTATTTGTCACTTTAGTCATTTGGTTTGATTTTTCTCTGAATGTCACTTAACCTCATGCTCTGCACTGAATTTGCAGAACAGAACTTCCTCTGCCATGCACGCTGCCTGATCAGTATTACACAGTACAGATATTGGAGAAGCTAACTGTGGTGGTTTTCTGAACACTTTGAGAGTAAAAAAATTATGTAAACTATGGAAAGAAGAAGAAAAAAGAAAGTCAGAATTGTTAAACTCTAATGTTTCATTGTTTACTGAATTTTGAGTCTCCCACCCCAGAATTTCCCTATTTACGACATTCCAGACTGCCACGCCTCTGTATAATACGCATCGTAAAGAGCTGGTATCTTACAAGAGCTGGGTGCATTCTCCTCCGTTACTATCCCACTCCCCTTCTGGGATTTGCTATTAACAGCAATGCCCATTGCAGCGGACACAAGCACCTTGTAGAAGACTGTATTTCATAAAGGTTTTTGAAAGTTTAAGAAACACACTTTTTAAAGCATTTTTATTTTAAATTACAAAATGGATTTTCAGAAATGTCTCTTGTAAATTATATTAATAAGCTCCTTGCTGCTCCCTGAAGTAGACATACTATATCCCAGCCCTTTTTGTTTGTCTTGTTCTAAAGCATGCCATATAACCTATGCCACATAAGCCATATGGGAGGTGATAATATGTGCCAAAATGGTATACAGTTGAGTTTAGATTTGGATAATCCCTGAATTCCAAAGATTATGCTTTTAAGGATTAGAACATTGTAGGTTTTTTCCTCTCTTTGTTCTTCCTGGGTTTAGGAATCGCCCAGAAATTCAGGTGTAGTGCCAAGGTCAGCCCTGGTGCAAGATGATGTGATTCATTCTGTCCAACTTATGGCTGCTTCCTTGCTTGCTTGCTCACCAGGTACTTGTTTGGTAAGGCAGACTGTCAGCATGGCAGTGCTGTCAAAGAAGACCTCAGGACAAAAACTTTGAATATAAATACAGCATTATCCCTGCCCCAGTATTTGTTAAATCAGGTTTATGCTGTGCTTTTTGAAACTGAAGTCACTTTGCCAGGCCACAGATGTAGCAAATACAGAGAGAATGATAAGCCCTCTGTCCATTTGTGTACACAGTTCAACTCTGGTTTCAAGAGATCCTGTATGATGGTACTCAGTGCTCCAGCCCCACTGACAGAGTCAAAGAAAGCTGCTGTAGTTTTGTCACCTCCTTAACTCATATGCAAATAATAAGATTGTGCAACTCCTATAAATCGGTTGTGGGATACTTACTGGGACAGACAGAAAGCTCAAAGTCATGCCTCTGATTCATTACAGCTCAACTTTCTCAGCACCCCAGTGCCCCAGACTCCAGTTTTGAAGCTGTGGTAGTGGCTGAAGGCTTCGTTCAGTGTGTTGGGAAGTCCTGCCCCTGGCTCTTGGCTCTATGGTGAATGTTCATAAAGAAGGTTTTGAAAAAGCTCAGTTGCACACTGAGGCAAGCAGTGATTTCATATAAGTGGTGACAAGTGGAGAGGCCCATTAATAGGCCTACTGTATGAGATGAGGCTAGCCACACAGATGATAAGGAAAATATTGGACCTGTTCTAGGGCCTGGTGTCACATTCTTGCTGAAGCCAAGTTTGTCCTTGCTTCTCATCTTTTGGGTACAGAGAGTGCATCTACACTGTGTTCTCCATCAGCAGTTGTGGTACAGTTGCTGAGTGCTGAAAGAGAAAGGAAAATCTTATTTTCTTGTCCTCTACTGCTAGCAGAGCCTGAGCAGGTATAGCAAGCAGTCATGACTTTATATGACATAGAGGTGTAATCTCTTTACTGCACTGAGAGTGGGAGAAAAGCTAGGGTCTGCTGTTGTCCTTGCATCTGTGCCTAGCACCAGCATTTTAAGTTAAATCACTCTGCCTTTGGAAATAAGTGGAGGAGGAGAAGATCAGAGAAAAAAGGGTATAACTGAGGGCTTGTTCTGCTCCCTGCAGAAATGTAGTCATTGCTAACTTTATGATGAAGTTCTTCACACTTAGAAGAGGAGGTACTTTCTAACTTTCCAGACTTTGACCCTAGAGGTCTAGTGCTCATTCACTTGCCTCTGTGTTTCTGCATTGTTCTTAAGCAAGTTGCATTAGGATGATCCCAGAAAAGACTGAAGAGCTTCCTCTTACTGCCTTTGGTCTGGGTCACTCAGTCGGTCATAAGTCTCTGGAAATGCTACAAGGTAAAGTGACTTTAGGGCAGGCCCTTCCATGCCCTGCAGCACAGCTATTGTCTGGGCACCGTTTCCCTAAAACAGCAGAAATAGGACTAGTGTTCAGGAGTGAGAGACTCCCCACTTAGGAGACAGCCTGGGAGTCCTTCAGAAGCATTTCTGCAATGTGTTCACAATGTCTGAGGAAGGAAAACGAATCACAAAGGGCCCTGGTAGGAGACTGTGGAGCAGGTATTTCCATAATGATCAGTCCCATTGGCTGAATCTTTCCTCTTCTTCAGGAAAGCTCACACTCTGAGCTGGGTTGCATGGGAGAAGTTTGTGTCAGAAGTTTCCGTGAGGGGAAAGGAGATCAGTTGTACAGTTGATGATGTACATGATATATGCAGTTTTGTTTCTGGGTTGGTTGTTTTGGGGTTTTTTTTTGTTTATTTGGGGGTTAAATGATTAAAAAAAAAAAAAAAGGTTTTAGGAATCTCTAATGGGAACTTGTAAATCTGACACCTCTATTTATTTTGCCTCATTTTAGTTTGCTATGTTTGTATGTATACACTGCCTTACAGCAAAGACTATTGAGACCATGCCAGGGCATTACACCGGCTAGACAGCTGACTTGGCTATTGTGCAGCAAGCTGGGCTAGGCAAGGGGATGCATGTGAGCAGTCTTGGTGTGGGAAGGGAGGGCAAGAAATAGCTTTCTTTTTGCTTTGGGCATAATCACTTTTCACCTGGTGATCCTAGTTCTTTACATAATGCCAGAGAAGCTTCGATAGATGGGCAAAAGTGGTTCATGCCCTGTAACTTCTCACCAGAGTTAACATGCTGGTGAGACAAACCAGGACAGTTCTCCTTCCTTCACATAGGAGATTTCTGGTTGCCTGCAGTCCAAACAGGTAGCCTCCACTGGCCACCTTCATTTCTGTTATCAGAGATTGAAGAGGCCAACCTGGGTAACACAATTTGACCAACTGAAAATATAGAATTTATATATGTATATATAAAAAGCTATCTACTACTCTAAGTAGTAGGCTTGATGACCAGTATCCCCTGAAGTTGGCCAGATTTTATTCACTGTGCCTGCTGAGAAGGATGCCATTAGTCTAGCATGGTGTTTTGACACCTTGTTTCTTGAAGAGGAAATGGATGCTTCCAAATCAGAGTCTTCTGTTCCAGGTGGTAATGTAGAATAGATCCACTGTAACCAGCACAAGTTGGTCTGGGTTTACACCAGCATAGTTCAAAGCAGCATCTGGTTCAAAACTTTCCTTTAAGCAATCCCATCCGTTACGAGATGTCCCACAGAGCTCATGAAGGGCTTGGTCCTTTCAGCTGTCCATCACTAGGAGCTCTCACCCAAGTGATCTAGAAAAGCCTCTATGACAAGCTGTTCCCCCCCACCACCTCCATGCTTGCTTTTAAACAGGCTTTTTAAAAACCTTTGCAGGAGAATTGTTAAGGGGAAGGCAGGTACGTGAGCAGCTCTGTGCTCGACACCTCCCTTCCAAACCATCCCCATCTTCAGTCTTCTCCTCCCCTGCAAGCCTGCTCACCTTGATACCCACAGGTCACTTTGGGAGGTGCCCCTGCCCACCAAGCTAGAAAATACAGCTGCTTACTGAAGTGGAAAGTCATTCTGTGCTTCTGTAATGCCTTGGCATATCCTCATTTCTTAGTCAGTTTAAGACTATAAGTGAATTAAATGTACAAATCCTGTAGTGTCCTTTTAGCTGTATCTTTTTATAAGAATACACTGTAATACTAAAAAACAAAAGAAAAAAATTAAAGATATATTGCTCCCACTGCGTCTCAGTAGATTATTTTTTTTGGTTGCATTTTCTGTGCATTTTGCTGGAAAGACTTAAAGGTGAGCTGGAGTCTGGATGCACTTTTTTGCTAAACTATAGGTCTTTGTCTTTGGTCAAGAGCACACAGCTCCTTAGATGACATTGTCACTGCACAGCTGGTGAGGAACTTCACAGGTTGTTCTGGGAGGAACAAGCAACATGTTGGAACACAAGCACATCGTGCCCACACCTTGCAATAGTAAAAAGCTAACCGTGGAGCCTCCAGTTTACCAGATATCCAAGGGTCCTCTTAAAAAGACTGCAAAGCACTCCTTCATTGCTTTTTCAGAACAATGTAGGAGGTCACCTACAGAAAAAATAAATAAAATTAAGACAGTCTTGCTGTCTAAGACTTTATAATCCATATCTGGACCTAACTAGTCTAAGAGAGGAAGGGAGCGCACGGCTGCGACACTGGCCATAAGCTCACTTGCTGTCAGGATATTGCTTAGTTAAGAGGTGACTCAAAGAAGGAGAGGGCAGGAGAGCTTTGCTGCAAAGGAAGGCATAAGGCCATATAAGGCCAATAAGGCCAGCTGAAAAGAAGCCAAGAAAACCAGCATGAGGAGTGAGGACTCCAGGGGTGTGGGAGGGAAGACGTGAGAGAAGTTGGACACTGGGCAAGCAGGAGGCACAGAAAGGCTAGAGCTAATTTGTGGCTGAATCAATGGATGTGCCGAGGAATTCCTTGCAGCTCAGGGGCAGAACCTGGTTTTCATCTTAGATGATATGTGTGCAGCTGTTTCATTTACACATGGATCTCCCTGTCTCTATTAATGGAAATAGTGTGCTGACAAAATTCATCCTTAAGCCATAACTTCTCATGTTTACCTTCAGCCCATCAAAGGGCAATGTTTTAACTGTGTGCTACTGAGAAGCTCATGCCTAGTTTACAGTGGCAGCCTTGCTGGCTGCGCAGTACATTCTTACAGTACCTGGGTTCCCAGGAACCCCAAAGCAAGCCTCAGCAGGTTGGTTCTGGCTCTCAGGTGGGAAGGGCATTACAAATGAGCAGAAGTAATCAGGGGATAATTGCTTTCACAGGCTGAGGATCAACAGGCAGCAGACAGTGCTGAGCGGGAAAGTTCTTGGTTTATATTTGTTAAAAGGGCTCTTAGTTTCCCTTTGGTTCAGACTTCACTGAAAGTCTGGTTATGAGGTTCTTGCTTTACAGAGGCAAATGGATGTTTCTGAAATCCACTTGTGGAGAGGAGACCAAACCATCACTTTTCCTCTTTTTAGAGATGAAACCCAGTGGCATTTGAATTCTGTCTGCTTTGAACAACAAGAGAGGTGTCCTGCCTGACTTCTATCAAGATTTTTCTGTCTTTAATGTTCTGACTGGGGCTGAAGCATGCAGCAAAGGACTGGTGTTCTGCCTTGTGTGGTGGGTCCAGCGCAGAAGCCTTCTTCCATCTTCCCGCTTGGCATCTTCTCTGTAGTCATTGTCATTGCTGCACAGAAGCAAGGTAAGTGCCTCATGGCTTTTTCTGAGCAAAAACTAGTGTTGGGGTTTAGCTGCCCTGAATGACTAGGATTGAGGAGGAGGGTAAGGGGAGCTCTTTGCTCTTGTTGGGAAGAGCTGAGCATCTATTAGTCATTGGTTTTCGCTTTCTTTAACCTTTTGCTTCTGTTTAAACAAAGATGACTTTTATCTCTGCCATAGCAGACATGGAGCTTTCTGGGAGAAATCTGCTTGGCCCTTTGGGGATTTCCACTGCTAGGTGTCCTGGGTTTGGCAGTAGCAGTTATTTTTCTCCTTCTTAGGAGCTGGTGCAGTGCTGTGTTTTTGACTTTCAGCCAGGTAACAACGCTGATAACACCGATGTTTTTAGTTGTTGCTCAGTAATGTTTACTCTGACCAAGGACTTTCTGAGTCTCATGCTCTGCCACGGAGGACAGGAAGCCGGGAGGAAGCAGAGACAGGACACCTGACCCAAACTAACCAAAGGGGTATTCCGTACCACAGCACATTATGCCCAGTATATGAACTGGGGACATTTACCTGGAAGGGCTAGGTCACTGCTCAGGTTGGGCTGGGTATCGTTTGGCAGGTGGTGAGCAGTTGTTTTCTCTTCCCTTGTTATTTCCCTTATCATTATTATTATTGGTGGTAGCAGTAGTGGGTTTGTGTTATACCTGAGTTACTGGACTGTTCTTATCTCAACCCGTGGGAGTTACATTCTTTCAATTCTCCTCCCCATTCCTCCTGTAGCAGGGGGAGGAAAGATGGGGGGGGAGTGAGCAAGCGGCTGTGTGGTTCTGAGTTACTGGCTGGGCATAAAACAGGGCAGTTCTTTGCAGCACCCAACGTGGGGCACAAAGGGTTGAGATAATGATAGATCTGACCAGAGTTTGTCTAATCATATTTGTGATGAGCACTCATTGTTTTGGATTAATAGTCACTCGTCACAATGCTGATTTATCAGCTCTCAAAGTTGTTGCTCTTGATCTCGGAGTTTCAGCGTGTCGTACCTTACTTACAGCCAGTATTTGCTGTGTTAGTGTTTATCGGCTGGGGGGCCTGGGTTAAGGTTCTTGTTTCATTGTACTCTATGGTAATGACTTGTAATACAATAGACTCATTGATCATGAAACTGATCTGGCTTGTGTTCTCAGTGTGGTCATCAACTCTATACTTTGGGAGGTATATAATGGAAGTGTTTAGTAATTACACATCTTTTTTCCCCTCCTCAGATGGTCAACCTATGAAGGAGACATTCCCTTGTGTTCCCAACTCCCCCAACAGACTATTTACAGCATCATTTGAAAGTTCTGAAAGTTTTGAATGGCCTTTGGAAACCCTTGAGACCTTCCTGCTGATTGTGATGGGGATCACCACATTGGCACACATATAGAGTGTGGTTTACCCATGACTAGATCTCAAAAGTTAAGCAGAGTCGGGTTTGGGTCTTGTTTAGGGTCAGACAATGATACAGGAGGACCAAGAGATTTTCCCCGAGGCTGGACAGTCATGAGTGGCAGGGTGTGTGGGATAGTATGGGCAAGTATCTAGGCCAGTGGGCCCCTCCAGTGTTTTGGAACTTCACCCCTGAACAAGTGCAAAATCCAGAAAAATTAGTAAAACACTTAAATGAGGTGTGTTGTCATCCTGGTCGTACCAGAGAATGACAAATCATGGCAACGTGCTGGAGCTTGACCTATGATTACAGAGCCCTGTTCAACACTGTCCAGCACCTTCAAAGGGAAAAAAAATGTCTCTTGGTCTGATGGCAAAGCAACTGACAACGCAGCTACTCTAACTCCAAATTCAGCAGCTACACCAGCCCCAGCAACAAGTACAGTAGCTACTCAAACTCCGACAGCAACAGACAGTGCAGCTGCTCCAGCTCCAAGCACACCAACACAAGTCTCAGCTATTAACAAAAGGCATCCTACTGCTTGAGAGAGAAGATATAGGAGGTATACGCCACGGGCCACCCTATGGTTTTGCCTGCGGGATCACGGAGAAGACATGAGAAAGTGGGATGGAAAACCTCCCTCAGCTCTGGAGGAACAGGTGCGTGAATTGAAGAGGAGGTATGGAGGTTCCAGTTGATTTAATAGTGACATGGCATTTTGTTTATTCTGCGTTATCTAATTTACAACCTGCTGAGGATATAATTCAGGAAAATGATAAAACAAATGAACAAAATACTGACAATTTGAAAGAGCGAAGACAGAAAGATGCAAATATCTTTTCTGAGAAGCCTGATGATCCTTTTGAACCTGGCCCCATAGATTCAGAAAAGAAGCAAAATTTATACCCACCTTTGACACTATTGAAGGCATTCACATCGAATATTCCTCATGCTCCTTAACTTACCGCATCTCCTTTGGCTGATCTCAATAAAGAACCATTTGACAAGCCCTTAGTTAACCAGAAGGCTACTAAAACATTTATACAAAAATGTATGCGGAAAGCGGTAGAGGGTGATGATTTTACTGGAGACATGGCTTTTGCTTTTCCTGTATTTTATAGAACAGATGGGCAGGGACAACAACAACTGGTACATGAAATTATTCCGTATGCAGTATTTAAGGAATTGAAAAAATCAATGATGGAAAATGGAATTCAAAGTCCTTATACATTAGATCTGCTAGAAATGATGGCTAGATCAGGATCTATGGTGCCACGGGAATGGAACACTTTAATGCGAACGATTTTGACACCTGCTCAGTACTCGGTGTGGAGATGATTGGAATATAATAACTCAGTGGCTTTACAGGTATTAGATAATATTCAAAGAGGAATACCAATAGATGCTGACATGTTAACAGGCTCTGGGCAATGGCTGCAACCTCATGATCAAATTAATTTAAACCCTCTGGTATTCCAGCAAGCAGTCCGTATGGCTGTACAAGCCTTGAGGCAAGTACCTGAATCAGGAAAGAAAACTACGTCTTTTGCAACTGTTCGCCAAGGGTCTCAGGAACCCTATGTGTCTTTTATAGACCGATTAAACAATGCTATACAAAGGCAGATTGATAATCCTGAGGCTGCTCGTGTACTTTTATTTCAGCTACCATATGAAAATGCAAGTGGAGATTGCAAAGCTGCTTTAGCCCCAGTCAGGGAAAAAATTTACAGACATTGCTGAGTTTATTAAAACATGTCAGGATATCGGTACGGAGGCTCATAAGGCTTCTGTATTGGCTGCTGCATTATCGAAATTTAATATGAGTCAGCAAAAATGTTTTAACTGTGGACAGGAAGGACATATTAGTAAAATGTGTCCCGAAAAGAAACCGAAGCAGAAAGAAAAAAATGCCGTTTCAACTCCATCCCAGATGCAAGAAAGGATATCACTGGAGCAATCAATGTAAATCTAAATTTGGTAAGGATGGAAATCTTTGTCGGGAAACTCCAAGTGGGGCGCAGCAAAACCTGGTGCCCCTCAAAACAACAGGGTTTTTGCAGCAAACACTCTATATCCGACCTTGCAGCTGCTACAACAGGCAGCTCTAGGTTGGATTTGGCAACAAGCACTGACATCGAACTGGATTGCTCCACTGTTAAAG
>JANHGB010039251.1:0-15350 GCA_026283785.1 Coracopsis vasa
AAGCTGTGGCTGCCCCATCCCTGGCAGTGTTCAAGGCCAGGCTGGACGGGGCTTGGAGCAACCTGTTCTAGTGGAAGCTGTCCCTGCCCGTGGCAGGGATTGGAACTGGATGAGCCTTAAGGTCCCTTCCACCCCAAACCATTCCATAATCCTATTATTCTATGGATGCTTTTCCAACTCTGCACACTTAATGGAAACATATCAGAAAGGACATCCTCATTAATTCAGGATACGCTTCTCCTTTGCTGCCCATTCAGTCGCTGCTCTCTGTCTGTCTCCAAAGCAGTGTCGAGAGGTGTGTTTTCTCATTCCCAGGCCTGCTCATACCTATCGGGACCTGCCAGATGTGGGGACCTCTGTGAAATGTACTGTAATGAGGCCTTGATTCATACCCTGCTCCGATCCCAGGGAAATTCCCTAGTGGAATCATAGGACTTTGGCACGTGGCCAGAGTCTCAGTAACTTCCTTATTTCTCTCTCCGACACAGAGGATATTCCTAAGCCCTACTACGGCACACAAGAACATAAATCTTGCCCATGACTATCTTATAAGAGTAATTTTTCCCAAAGTAAATAAATCATCCCTCTTTCCTCTTAGCCTGGCAAACTGTTAACTGCAAAACTGAGAAAATGCTGTTTCATTTGTGAGCCAACTGAAATCATTCCACAAATCTTTAATTCCTTGTTAGAAAACAGAACCAACTGCAACTGGCTGACACAGAAAATGTGCCCCCTTTTTCTTCCCCTCTGCCTGCCTTAGTAATGTAACTGCCAGTTTCTGTTTTCGCCTCTGTAGAATTATATGCATCTATTTGAACCTTTTGACAAATCGGTTTATTTTCATTCTCCCTCTGCCATAAATTCAATCCATATGTCTTTAAAACATCCTTTCATAGCTGTAACATGGAAAAGGAAGTGGCTTAGCCTCTGTATAGGAGGCTACAGTATATTTAAAGTGAGCTCTTCTCGTTTGCATGCATCACTTCTGTTAGCTCTTAAATTCTCCACTTCCTCATTATTCAGGTTACAGGGGGCATTGGCAGAGTTTTCTCCATTAACAGTGATGTACAGTGAGGAAGCACAGCAGGATAAATGATTCCCTTCTCCTCAAAATATCCAGGAAGTTTTTGATGCAGCTTTGCCACCAAACAGGATGCAAGGAGGATGTGAAAAGGGTAGGAGAGATCAATTCAGCATAAAATATCAAAAGCAAACCCCAAGACAAAGAAACAAAGGTCTGGCACAATGCGCTGCCATTCATCTGACAGGGGTTTGTTTGACAAGAATACACAGCACCTATGTGACAGGAGGTCACTGCTGTAGGAGTGAAGTATGTCCACATCTGAGACTGAGACGGGGTCAGAGGGTGAGGGTGGGAAGGAAATGTGGGTCTAAGCTGAAGTATGGCTGCACATGGATAAATCAAACCTACAGGATGCAGCAGGGGAAGAGTGCAGGGAGTTGTAGGTATAAGTATCTTTGTCTGAAATCATATAAAATTAGGGCCAGGATGTGCTACTGGAATTGCAAGATAGATCCCATAATTAAAAACATGGGAGAAACTGAACACAACTGCAAATCTGGTAGCAACAAGGGTACAGAACACTGGCTCAGGGGGCTGCAGGCAGCTTTTTGGAGTCCACCTGACCTGTGGATGCAGTGTCATGCTATGACTCATCAGATCCACCCCAGGGTGCCACTGGAGGACTCGGGTCCACTCTCACACCCCAGTCTCAGTCACATATCCATGCTCCTCACCTCATGTCAGCTCTAGAGGTCACATTCCCAGCCTTCCCTCTGTGCCACAAAGAGCAATCTCTAATTTGCCAACAATGCAAATGAATTGTAGGGAAATCCATCGTTCTGTTCAGTTACTGTGCATTAACGCTTATGTGTGCAAGAATCGTAGAATGTTTGGGGTTGGAAAGGAATTTAAAGCTCATTCAGTTCCAACCCCCTGCCACAGGCAGGGACACCTTCCACTAGACCAGGTTGTTCCAAGCCCCATCCAACCTGGCCTTGAACACTGCCAGGGATGAAGCATTTACCATTTCTTTTGGCAACCTGTTCCAGTGTCTCACCACTGTGAAAGTGAAGAATTTCTTCTTTATGTCTAATCTAAATCTCTCCTATTTCAGTTTAAACCCATCATCTCTTGTCCTTTCTCTACAGTCCCTGATGAAGAGTTTCCCTCTGGCATCCTTGCAGGTCCCCTTCAGATACTGGAAGGCTGCTATGAGGTCTTCACTCAGCTTCTCCAGGCTGAACAGCCCCAACTTTCTCAGCCTGTTTTCATACAGGAGGTGCTCCAGCCCCTGATCATCCTCGTGGCCTCCTCTGGACTTGCTCCAACAGCTCCATGTCCTTGTTTTGTTGGGGACCCCAAAACTGTATGCACTACTTCAAGTGGGGTCTTGTGAGAGCAGAGTAGAGGGGGAGAATCACCTCCTTCTACCTGCTGGTTATGCTAAGAAGATAAAATAGGAGGAGTGTGTGTGTGGTAAATGCGTGTGTGCAATCTAATTATCTTTCTAATCTCTCTCTCATATTGAGGGGTCATTTATAGCGATGAAAATGCAGTCAACCTCAAAACTCGTGGGTGTAGTTTGGCATATCCAGAGGTTCCCCCATGTAGAAACCACAGTCTGCGCATTTGAAACTGCACAGAGGTTCAAAGAGCTGGCATAGCCCACGGCTTTGTTTGCAGAGTTGCAAAGATTGCAGCTACAATTTACTTCAGTGGGCTTGAGGTGATCTTCCACACCTCGAAAAATCAGGCCCTTCTATCTAACAATCTGCATATAGCTGCTCCAAAGCAAGCTGTGTGTGCACAGCTGCGTTGTTGTATAAACAGTAGCAGAGACTTCACTAAAGCTTTTCATGTAGTTTTATCTCAACTGCAATTTGTTTCTAGTTTTTAAAGGCTGTAGGAACACCCAGCCTTACTCCCTAGAGCCTAGTTTCGCTGCTTCAGCCGTTCCAATGGTATTTACAGCACTGTTTGATTTTATTTGAACTCTTCAAAAGGCCTTGAGTCTCCCAAGAAAGGTGCAAAACATATCCAAGTTCCCTATTGCTAGAGAGACTTGCTTTTCCTTTCCTGGAACTTCACTTGTAATGGGACTGTGTTTGCTCTCATCCCCAGGTGTGCTGTCTCTACCTGCCTACTTCAGCCCATACAATGATGGCTCTGTGTGCAACGATGGAAGGGCCGACGCTTATGCCCAGCTGGAACTCCGGACTTTGGAGCAGTCTCTGTTGGCAACTTGCGTTGGAAGCATCTCTGAACTGAGTAAGTTTGGGCTGTAATCAAACCTGGCTTGCTTTCTGTGAAGCTGGAGAGCCAGTCCCTCCACTGTTGAGGTCAGTGGGAGTGTTGCCATTGTTGACAGTGTGAGCAGTACTTGGCTAATGTTGTGTAAGATTTAATTGCCTTGTGGTGCTGGGTATGAAAATCAGGTTGTTTCATTAGACTGCTTCATATTTAATCACCTTGGAGATGTATGAGACGTGGCTTCTCTAGCCTTTTGGTAGTTAGTGCCAACAGAAGATGGATGCTTTTGCCTAGATGCCTCTGGAGGCTTTCTTGTACATTTGGGGAACAGAGCAGTGGCACCTCCCTGAGCTGGTGAAGAGGCTTCTCTTTGTTAGTGTTTGTGCAGTGGAGATGTCAAGGGTGCAGGATATTCAAGGAAAAAGCTTTTGGGTTACTTAAAAGACAAAAAGAGGAGGGAAAAAAAATCTGAGAGCACTTTGGTAACAAAAACTTGTTCAAAATTTTCTTTTTTAATGTTAACCAAATGAAATGTTCCATTCCTAGACTACTCACAAAGCCCCTTTAAAGTAAACAAAAATGATGTGTGTTTTCCCGCTCTACTTTTCCCTTGCAACATTTTTGCTGGCATCACCTTCTTAGTCTCCACCATCTGAATGCTAATGAATGTCAGGGCCAGTTTGTGGGTTTCACCATTTATTTTGCAACCTGCCTTAATTTGAGGTTTTCAAATTCCTTTAACACACCTCTATTTATCCTGGAACACAAGAGAACATTTGTAGCATGGGCCTAAGATTGAATACAGCTTCCTCTCTCTCTTCCCCCGTCCCTGCTTTGGCCAACTTGGTCATTACATCTAGTGAATAGATCTCCTGATACAGTTGCCTACTTTTTCTTTTTTTTTCTCCTTAAACATTGCTGCACATTGCCAGAAAAATCAAGAGAGTGAGTGTGCAAAGGAGAAGGAACATTTTTCTGTGCTCAAGATTTGAATTCCAGATGCCTTTTGGCTATAACTGCGCAGACCCTGTGTTAGTACCAACGCTATCCCTGTAAAGCATTTAGATCCTGGAGAATCAGGAGCTGCTGAAGTGGAAAGGCAGAGATGTTAGGAGGCTTTTCCATTCTGAAGTGGGTCCTTAAACAGAATGTATTACGCCACAAATGAGTGGCAGAGCTTTACACTGCAAACTGAGCTTTTTAATGCTCCATTGATCTGAACCACTAATAGCATTATCATGTTTAGACATGCGTTAGTTCTTGGGGGGGCTCTCCCTAACCTGTGTAACACTAGAAGCCCATGGGTTCAGCCAGAGGTTGGTTGGTAAATTCAGTGTCTTGCTGTTAGACATAAATGAACAAATAATAGCCTCCTAAGTATTTCAGAGGGAGGTGTGAGTAGTTCGTATGTGGCTACATTCAGGGCGCTCTCTCAGGAACCACCTTTGTGATGGGGCAACTATTTCAGTTCCATCCTTTCCCAGTATTGTAACTGTAGGACACAATAGAGTAACGTTTCCTGTGAGAGTTTTAGGGGACGGTAAAATATAAAGCAACAGAGGATTCTCCCAAGGCAAAAATAGATCCTGGCTATGTATAGTAATCTATAGGAATCGTTCAGCTCACTGGTATGGTAGTCACACTACTCAAAGATGTAATGTCTGAAGCCTTTATTGCAAAGCTCCTGAGAGGTTGTAATGCACCACAATAAAAGGAGAGTAAACAGGGTGTGCCCAAGGCAGGCTTCTTGCACAAAGACCAGTTTTATGTGAGTGCATAGCTGCTGTCTTGGGGTCATTGCTCTGTGAACTTTTAAACAATCTGCAGTCTTAAAATCCTTTCTGAGTAGAAACTGTGTAATACAGGTCCCCTTCTTCCAGGCCTCCTCAGGTCCACCAGTGCTCTGACACATTGGCTCAAGTTCAAAGACCCAAGAGGACTGAACAGCTCAGAAAGCTCTTGGATCAGGCATCTTTACAGGGCTCAAGGGTAGATTTCTGGCACAGGTTGTGACAGTGATCAGGATGAAGAATGGCTTCTTAAGAAGAGAGTCAGGTCTTGTTATTCTGGAGAACCCCACAGCTAGAGAGAGTGAGAGAAGCAGACCCCTTAAAAGAAGAGATTTCTATATCGAATATAACATCACTAACTTGTCACAAGTTTTTGGGTAGGAGGGTAGAACATCATAACCCAGTTGAAAGACATGGGAACAATCTCACAACATAAAATGGTGATGCCAACAATGAGACTGAAGTATTTGTACTGCTGCTACCAGCTTTGCCTTGGGCAAGCTACACTGCAGGTTGGGCAGTGGACATTATGCAAAGACACTAGTAATTTAGTACGCAGACAAGAAACTGGGTATATGTGGTTGGAAAGGGGAGAAAACCAGGATGGAAAAACCGCTGTACAGCTGTTGTTCTGAATGTATGGTAACTGAGAGAAGTTTCATTCTGTTTTGTAACTAATAACTTGTCATTTGAAAGACAGTTTGATTTCCCATACAACAACCTGCAGAGTAGCAGCTTGAGGACAACTTATGCCTTGGTGGAGGAAAAAGAATAAGTGCACACAAAAGCCATTTCTCTTAGCTGAGAGAGACTTTATTTGGTTCAAAAAGTATACTTAAGAGAACTATGAATTAACAGTAAAGAGATGCTTTTGCATTCTCTCTCTTTGTGCAGGTGATTTGGTATCACGAGCAATGCACCACATGCAGTGCTTGAACACCATCCGCCCAGGCATGAGCCCCATTCGGCAAACCCGACAGCAGCAGCCCATCTCCTGGTCCCCTGATGCTCTCCACACCCTCTACTACTTCCTACGCTGTCCTCAAATGGAATCCATGGAGAATCCCAACCTGGACCCTCCAAGAATGACCCTGAACAACGAACGGTACGTAGGTTGAACTGTTAGTAGTCAAGGAGTTAGGCTAAGAAGGTCTCCTTTTGTAGAGTAACTATTGTGTGCATGGGCAGCTTGGGCAGCTTTGTGGATGCTACCTATCAGGCATCAGTTATTCCTGCAGTCAAGCCAGATTATGTTGTCAGCCTTGCCAAGTTTATGAAGCCTTGGAATTGGAACTGGAAAGTGAGCTGTTTTTTCATGCAATCTTTCCGAGCGAGGCATATACTATATGCTGCCAACAAGGCTTGTCTAGAGATGCTGCCAAAAGTACATGTGGTTGCCTAAAGCAGTAAAGACCTTACCAAAGAAAATGTTACCTTCTCAATAGCACCAATTAACAATTGTCATCATTCTCAGGAAAAGCAATGTTGTTCACTGTGGGGAAGTTTGAAGGGATTTATGAACATCCTTCTTAAGGATTCCTTCAGTTGATGCTGTCTGTCTGGTATAGAAAGAAATTTATATAGGAAGCCAGTAACTAAACAGAAAATGCAGTGGGTCTCCCTGCCTTCTGCCAGCACCATAACTGACTCTGAAATAGGCTCATTATTAGAGTGGTCAGAAATTTTCCAGAGGGATGTTTTTTCTGTTAGAAACCTCCCTGGTTTCCTTCCTGCCCAGCTCCTTGGCAGTCTGCCTGACAGGCTAGTGGCAGCAGAGAGCTGAGGAGCCCTCGGAGCCCTGGCCACAAGTTGAGTTCCTTGACAGGTCAGGCAGCTCCCCAGCTCAAAGACAGACTGATAGCTGGTTCTCGCAGGGAGACCCAGGCCTCTCCACACTTGTTAGGTTTCCAAAGTTTGAAATGCGTATCCAATTTTGTTATTGATTTCAGAAATCTTACCTTAAATGGGAAATTCTGGTTTCTGATTAACTCTATCCAGTATTTGTGCTAGCATACTCTGTGGATGCCTTTTAGCCTACTGGATATCAAGGCTCTATCCTGGCCCTTCCCAAAAGCAGGCTGTTTCACAGTGTAGTGATGTGTTGAAACTAGAAGGGGAGGCCACATTCCCTTCTTGTTGGAAAGGTGAGCAGGGAGAGAACATCTCTGCAGCTTTGTAAGCAACATGGTTCCCTCTTCCTACCTTGGGCTTTACTCAGCCCCAGCTTCTAAAATTGATATGAAAACATGGTAACATCCAGATGATGCTCTCAGCCTGCACTGTCTTGCTCCAAGCCTGCCAGCTGATTTCAGCAGCCCTAAAGGCTTCTTATGTCTGCGTTCACCACCATTGGAACTATGGCTGATGGCTTCATGGCCAGAGCCTGGCTAGTCAGGAGGGAGAAGAACTTGAGAATAATAGTCAGTTGAATTGTGTCCTTTTAAGGCTCTGAATTGTCAGGGTGCAGAAAAACATACTGGGTAGAAGGCAGTCTCTGTAATTTCAGTCTTGATAAGTTACTTTAGGCTAAGGGTAACTTCAAATAAGGATTAAAATATAAAGTTATCACCCTTCAGGTCTTTGTAGCTACCTCCAGTGGTCACCTGGTTTTATCCTCTTGGTTGCTGAACCATCTTTCTGTACTGTAATGTAGTTTCTGCTCTTTGAGATCTCTCTCTGATGGGAGCTCAACTGTTTTACAAAGTAAAAAGATTGTCTTTCCATTTGATCCTCCCTCAAAATCCTTTCAAAAAGAACAATCTGTGAGCAGAACTCAAGCAGCAGAGATTCGGAACTGATGCCTGAAGAACCAAGAGGAATTAAGTGAAATAGAGTAAAATAGGGATGGGAAGAAGCTGCACAACTCAGAGCCCATTGGTAGCTCTGGTTTTGAGGCTCACTAATCTGAGTCAAGTGCCCTACCAAGTGCAAGGTTATTTATTTTGCATTTCATGTTTGCACACTGTGCAAACCCTGAGTTTTCATGAGGCCAGATTCAGCAAAGGTGTACCAGCAGCTGCCACAGTTGTACAGCTGAGGCTGCTAAACAGCTTCTATCAGAAATGTAGATTAAGCTTTCTATTTTGTGTTGTGCTCTTTCCAGCACTCTCAGTATCATGATGTTACTGCAGCAACTTGTTTTGTACACTGAGGATAATAAAGGAGTTAAATCAGGAGTGCAGTTACCTCCCCAAACAATGCTTTTCACATGGCTCACCAGACTTGTTTTGGAATGCAGGTTGCAACTCTATTCTGGTTTAAAATCCACATTAGATCCTATAACAGCTGTTGTAAGGGAAATTTCTGTCTTTTTTTCTGACCAGTACTTAGCTGAAAAGGAAATTAAAGAGGATATATTAAAATAAAGCAAGAACTGACAATAGGTGGGGGAAAATACAGAACCTGAGGACTATTAGGTTAAACAATTGGCTTTGAAAAGGTTATGAAACTTGGAAATGAAATTAACAGCACCCAGTATACTACAAATGAACATCCAACCCTACATTTCGTTTGCTCCAAGGTGTATTTGTATGTGTCTTACTGCATTGACCTCTGTGTGTGTCACTTAGCATAGCCAGTGGGATAAATGCTCCTAGCAACACTTTATACCAGAGATAGTTTACTCTTTCCTAGCTTAAGAGGGAAGATGGTTGAGGCTGCGTGTGAGATGCCAGACTCGTGGCAGGATAGATGAGGGCACTGATTCACCTAATGTGACTTGGCAAGGCTGTGCAGCCCAGTTCTTTCATTCTTTCCTGAGCTGTGCTAAATCAGCTGCAAACTCTGCATTGCTCTTTTGTGTATTTGTGCTCTCTCTTTCTGGAATATACTTGTGTGCTGCAATCCCAGTTTGTTTTCTACTGAAAAAAAGCCCTCAGTCACAAACAAGTACAGTAACCCTGACCAGTTCCTGGGCTCCTGTATAAATCTGTTGGTGCTGAACGCTAATCTGAAGTTTGGCAAAGAGAGGGATGGCTGAGAGAGCTGCAGACTTGGTAAAACCAGATCTTGGAAAGATCTGTGGGCCACATTGACTCAGTGGAAGAAGCTGTAGTTGTTCATTTAGAGACCTGACAACCTACAATCCATCTTGCCTGGCTTTCTGTTGTCTGTGAGCTTTCTGTGTGTCACACTGCAGAGTGCTATGAAAATCATGACACTGTAGGGTCTGGAAGGCCTTTACTGTACTTCAACATGAAGGCAAGCACAGAATTCAAGAAGCCTGTTGGAAGGTGTCATATGCCACCTTTGAAAAGGGCTTTTCAAAACCTGGCTGAGCATCTGAACATTTTATACAGCAGTCTGTGTAAGGTATGAAAACATGCATGCTTGCAGTTAGGTGTGCAAGGCACCGCAGTGAACAGAGCCAGTTTAAACTCATATAAGCTATGTGCCTTCTTCATGCTAAACACCTTTGCAACTACAGAACTGAGGTGGTGGGTAGAGTCCTGCAGGAATGGGGTGGATGTAGTTGTGTCTTTAGAGCTTCGCAGATAGAGGAGCTTTCTGGTTTAGCCTCCAGTATGTGGATGATGTGGGATACCAATAGACTGAAGCTCTGGGAAGTTTGTGAGTTGGTTGTATCTGGTTCTGATACTTACCTCCAGGCACTGAAGCAGTAGGAGGAGGGCAGACAGAATGACAGAGAAAAGTACTCAGGTATCTTAATCAAAACACTTGCATTTCCACAGTGAATGCAGCTGCTTGCTGTATGACCAAGCCATGACCCACTTGGAACCCCAAAATGACCTTACTTGCTGCATGGACAATAAACCATCTGCTATTTGATGTCAGATAGGCCACCTGAGGAAGTGTTTTGCAAATAGAGCGCCACTTGTGCAATGCTTTGGCAAAGGAATTAGACCCTGAGGTGAGAACAAGGTGCCTTCCACAGTAACGATACACCTGAGGGCCTGAAGGCGCAGAGCCTTTTGGTGTCATCACAGAGCACATCTGCCTTTGTCGCTGCAAAAAAAGTGTCTCTTCTGGGCAATAAGATATTTGAGTTTCTGGGAGGTCATAGTCTGTATTGTGTCAGAGATCAGACAGTGTGGGTTTGGACCATGAAGAGTGAGCAGACGTGTGGCACTCCCATTGCTCTGTTTCTGCTCTGGGCTTTTTCCCACTGCTTATGTCAGGCTGGCTGAGCTTGGGAGTATTCTGCAGTGTGAGCTCATGTCCCAGAGCAGCAGAGCATGTTTGCTGGGATTGTTTGGTATCCTGTGACTTGAGAAGGGCCATCCAAAGGTAAATGAAGTTTCTTTCTCCCTTCTTCACTTTTTCCCAAGTGGAATATAAAGCTTTTGTCTTATTTTTAACGGTGTGTCAAGGCAAGAATGCTCTCTCAGTGATACTTATCTCAGGGAGTATTTGTCTGCTCCCTATAAAGCACAAATTGAGGTCAATATTGTAGTCTTATTTTACAGCTGGGTCTATCCTGGCCAGGAGAGTGGTCCAGCCTTAAAGCTAAGAATAGACATCTTTGATTGCCCTCATCCTATCTCACTGTGATTATCATGTGCATACAGCATTTATTGTAGGAAAGTTAGTATGATTTAATTCCTAAGAACAGGCAAAAAGTTAGATCCTGCTTCACTGTGTATATGGTTATCTCTGCATCTTTGGTAGGCTGAGCTTCCTCCTCTTCCAGCTACCCTATTAAACAGTTATACAGCATGTTTGCCTGTTGTTAATACTGTTGTTCTGTCGAATGTTCGAAAAGTAATTCTTGGCTTATCCACCAGTGCCCATGGATGTGGCCATGCCAGACCTTTTTGAGCTATCCGTGTTGCACATGTGCCAAGTTTTACATGTTGTCTGAGTTTGCTGGGGCATTATTTCATTCCAAACATCAGTGAGTCTGTAAAAGAGTTTACATCAGCAGAAGCACACAGACTGCACCCATCTGACTCTGCCAGTGAAAATCCAGTAAAACACCAGGGAAATTCCTGAGCTGATGTAGGATTTGTCAGCTGCCAACAGTAAAATTTGGAGCTTGCCAATTCGATGGAGATTCACAGCTCTTCAGCTGCAAAAGCTGTGGACACCGCAAGAAGCCAACTACAATCACACAGGGAGCTACCTCGTAAGAAAAGTGAGAACTTCCTTCTGTTTTCCATGTGCAGGCATCTAGAAGGCTTCAGATGTGCTGCTTCTCTAGAGCAGTGTGGCTTGTGATGTGGTTCTAAACAAACCTGAGCTCACCCTGTTTCTCTCTTGTCATATGAAATCCTTCAGAAAGGCTCCTGCTCATCCTGCTTTCAGCTGGGCAGCTGCTTTAATCTACAAGGTTCAAAAGCAACCTAAATTGTTTTCTACTTCCAACAGGAGTCCTCCAATTACTTCTGTTACCTCACATGATCCAGGGCCCATGCATAAGCCTGCAAACCATTTTTTTCCTTATAGTATATAAAGGAGGACTACAAGAAAGATAGAGGGGAACTTATAAGAACAAGTGGTGATAGGACAAGAGGGAATGGCTTAAAATGGAAAGAGGGTAGATTTAGGTTATTAGGAAGAATTAGATATTAGGCAGAAGTTGTTCACTGTGAGGGTGTTGAGGCACTAGCACAGGGTGCCCAGAGAAGCTGTAGCTGCCCCATCCCTGGCAGTGTTCAAGGCCAGGTTGGACAGGGTTTGGAGCAACCTGCTCTAGTGGAAGGAGGTTGGAACTGGATGAGCTTTAAGGTCGCTTCCAACCCAAACCATGCTATGATTCTATTTTTGAGTAGGGTCAAGCAGGAGAAATGGACTAGTGCCTACTGTCCTGTGCCAGAATAGCTGGGCAGGAGGAGGAAGGAGCTGAGCTGTCTACTTGGGTTTTCTCTCTATGGAGGATTTCTAGCAATGCCTGCTCTGAGACATTATTTATTGGGAAAGGACAAAAAATGCATCTGATGCTGCCAGAAGAAAAGACTGCAGCACTTTCTTGCTACTTTTGAGAGCTGTTTGCTCAATGCTGTATTCTTCCAGTATTTAAGGTATTGATTTAAATCATCATTGGCTAGAACACTTGGTGTTTAATGTCCTGTGGCATATAATCCAAACTTACTCTGGCTAGCATGGAAAACAGAGATGGAGCTAAATTAATAGCTCCTGATACAGTGTCGAAATCCTGTCTGAGCACCTCCTGATTCAGTGGTGATCAAGTTTGCATTTTGGCCTGTTGTGCTCCTTAGATTCAAACACTTTTGTTAGACCAGACTGAGTAGAGCAGTGGCCTTACAACCTTATTTTGTCTTTCATCCTTTGTAAAATGCAGTCTGTCCTCAGATACATCAGCGACACATCACTGACTTCTACTGAGAGAAGAATAATCTCCAAGTAGTTTGTGCATCTGCTTTCCTACAGTGCTACTTTTCAAGTGCCTTCTGGCACAGTTTCCATATCAAGAGCCTTGCGGTGGTTGATGCAAATAAAGAGCCCCTGTGCTCTGGCTATTTCTAGTCCCCACTGACCGTCTGATGAAGATGGTCTCCTCATCATGTTTTCTAAATTGAAAAAGCATTACTTTGATCCTAGTAACTTTTTCCCTGATGATCTTTAGGTGTATCATTAGAAATAATTAGAGCCTTTAGCTCTTTCCCTCATGGTTAGCTGCTTTCTTCCCCTGGCACAGCTAATGTTCATTTCAACATCGCTTGAGACAAGAGTGATTTGGTCACATGGATCAAGTTTATGCAATTATATCAATTCATATTAAAAAGAAGACTAACATCCCAGTTATTCATGTGAATTGTCTCCATAAAGTCTTACATGGGCATCCAACTGGCAGAAAAGAAAGGAAAATCAGGAATAACCTGCAGAGCCTGCTGCTGAGCCCTGTGTTTGCTTGAGCTGCAATCTCAGCATCACTGAGGAGTATCAGTGCATTCAGAGCTGGTTACGGCTTTTCAGGACAAATCTTTTCTCCAGATGGATATTTCCAGACTCTCATTGATGTGTCATGAGGCTTTTTTCCCCCCTCTACTCTTTTTAACTGCAGGTTTATGGAATTTTATTAAGTGCAATAGCTACATCATTGTCTGTCTTTCAGATTTATCTGTGGCCCAGCCTTTCCTAATTCAAACTTAATATATTTATGTCTGAATTCTTCTATTTTCCAGCCATATCCTATTGTTACCGTGCCCCATCAGGAACAGAACTTGATACACTTAGTTCAATGAGCTGTGTCTTTGAAAAGGTCTGCAGTAAAATAAGTTCTGGGATCTCTTGTCTGAGAGATCTTAATATCTGTCTGTCTACAGCTGCCTTAACAGTCAAGACTAGGTATATAGGAATAATAAAAGTAGACCCTGATTCAGTCATTTGCCTTGAGAGTGTAATGCTGTAATCATATATTCATGTTTATGTATTTAAATCCACTTGGAGTATCCCTGAAGTCAGTGGTGTCATTATAGAAAGATGTGTCAGTGAGCATATTCCAGTCCCATCCCCATGCAAAGTCCCATTGATTTTACTCCCCTCTCACCAACTATTTTGATACAAATATATTGATTGAATAAATACATGGGAACAGAAGGAAGCCTGACATTGAACTGTGCTATCATGAAATTGGTTGTTCAGAGTGATATAAAAATGTGTCCTTTGTTTTAAAGAAGAAAAAAGAGCTATTTGCTATTGATGAAAGATTAGTTTGGTAGATTTATTAGAAGAATAAGAGGGATATAAACAGGTAAGATCAGTTTCTCCACCAACATTGAGGAGAGAATCTGTTACCCTGTATTGTTGCCTGTTTCAACCAGTTAATGACAGACTTAGTTGTGATTTTGAGATACTCATTCAGAAGGACGATGGAATGAGTGACCCTATTTCAGAGGCCAGTTAAACTACAATCAGTGTGCATCTATTGACTAAAATTAACTGTTCACTGGCAGTGTTGTTCCTGACCTTAGGCAGGATTATGGATTTGCTGAGCCCATACTAAATAGTTGCAATATATTGAATAACTTCCCCAGATTTCAGAATTGAGAAGAGGTGATTTAACAGGAGTCAGTAGCTTTATCACACTTGTGGTGAGCAGCTTTCACCTTCCTGCTCTCTATGGTGACATCTCAGCACATGTTACAGTAACATATAGCAACAAAAAACCAGAAATACTTAGAAATTGCTGACTTTTTAACAGTCAGAGCCTGTGCTAGTGGGACTCCTTCTACATAGTGCTCCTAATGTCCTAACTGAAAGACTGAAGAGATATCCAGGATGCAATGTTTATGTGTTTATTACTCTCTGTGTGTGTGTCCATGAATGCTCTGAACACCACAGCACTGGCTGTGTAAAGTTTAAAGTCCCATTCAAGTCAATAGGTGACAGTCAATGGTTACGTTTGGGCTCCTGGTAATGCTCCTGCCTTTATTTTGCATCATCTATTGAAGTGTTTTCAAGTCTCAATTTTCTGAATTGTTCATTTCTTATATAGTTCAAAGACCATAGTGACAGGACAAGGGGCAATGGATTTAAACTGGAACAGGGGAAGTTCAGGTTAGATATAAGGAAGAAATTCTTTACTGTGAGTGTGGTGAGGCACTGGCACAGGTTGCTCAAAGAAGTGGTAAATGTCCCATCCCTACATTTTTCAACATCAGTTTTGGTATCAGTGCTATTCATTAAATGCTCCATGATACAGGCCATAGTCTTCATCATGGGATCGTGCTTGTAAATTTCTCACTATTGCAGGGATACAGAATATAATATTCCATAGCAGGGAGCAGAATGTCCCATAGTTGTGGCTTTTTGTCTGTTTTATAGAAGATTTAATAGGTAATAGAAGTTGTTAGAAAAAAGGGCTCTGAAGAATACAGACCTGTGGAATAGATGTTTTGGGGAACAAACAAATTGTTCCAGGGTTTTCTGAATTGACAAAGAGGAATTTAACAATTTGAGTAGGTCCTTCCACTACTGTGTTTCTTGTTCCTTAATATGCATAGTGGACACACTGCATTTTATTCTTATTCCCCCCCTTTTTTTTTTCTGAACATGATAGCATTTGCATTGTTTTGAAAAGAGAGAAAATTCATCAGCTAGAAAATTCATCAGGATTTTTTAAACAGAAATATGTTTGCTGGGCATAAGTGTAAAAGCAGATACTTAGTATGAAAGACTAGATCTAATGGTGAAAGCTAGAATTAGTGCATGTTTCTAGCTTTAATTACACCACTCCAGTAACATTCTGCTGCAATTGCTATAGGAAGAATGCTGATCAGTTGTAAGTTGGTGATCTTCAGTCTCTTTGGATCCCCTAAACATTTTCCATCAGTTGTGCAGGCAGACCTGGCTAACAGCTTTAA
>JANHGB010039260.1:5284-15494 GCA_026283785.1 Coracopsis vasa
TGATTCTGCCCCCCTACTCTGCTCTTGTGAAACCCCACTTGGAGTACTGTGAACTGTTCTGGTGTCCCCAACATAAAAAGGACATGGAACTGTTGGAACAAGTCCAGAGGAGGCCACGAGGATGATAAAGGGGCTAGAGCATCTCCCACATGAAGGTTAAGAAAATTTGGGCTGTTCAGCCTGGAGCAGAAAAGGCTGCGTGGAGACCTCATAGCAGCCTTCCAGTATCTGAAGGGGGCTTACAAGGATGCCAAAGAGGGACTCTTCATCAAGGACTGTAGCAATAGGACAAGGGGTGATGGGTTTAAACTGAAACAGGGGAAGTTCGGGTTGGATATGAGGAAGAAGCTCTTCCCTGTGAGGGTGGTGAGGCACTGGCACAGGATGCCCAGAGAAGCTGTGGCTGCCCCATCCCCGGTGGTGTTCAAGGCCAGGTTGGGCAGAGCCTTGAGCAACCTGGTTTAGTGGAAGGTGTCCCTGCCCATGGCAGGGGGTTGGAACTAGGCGATCTTAAGGTCCTTTCTAACCCAAATATCATTCTATGATTCTATAATGAAGTGCTTTGAAAAGCTGAAAACATTTTTTTTTGGGTTTTCAGTCAGATCAATAAGCTGATCCAACTCACTGTGTATTGCATGGCTGAAGGACAGGGAGCTGCAGCAACAGACTGGAAGTAATGTTTATTGGTCACCAGCACCCTTTTCATTGGACTTGGCAATTTGACTTCATAATCCACTACACCAAGAATGGTGGTTAACACAAAAGCAAGTTCATTAGTTTGAAAACCAGTATAGCTGAGTATTTCAGGACTCTACTGCAGCTGGTTCTGTGTAGAACCAGTTCCTCCAACAAGGATTTCTAGTTTAAATGGATTAAAGGGAGCACTTTGTCACCATTACAGGTAGAAAATTGAGGCATGGAATAACTGGGTAAATTACCAAGAAAAAACGTGGAGGTAAAGACCATACAGAATTCCCATATCACTCCCTTTTACCAGCTTCTGTAGTACAGTATTTTCCAGAACAGACTAGAAAAACGTAAAAAAAGTTTAATGATGCTTTACAAATATACAGTACTTACATTTTCAGCAGTTACAAAAATGGCACATACTACAGAAACCAAAAGCTTCCTCTAACCTTTGGTACATTTCAAAGTTATTTATTTACAAAGAAAAATTACAGTCACTTTTCAGTGTCACATGTTTACATATAAGCATTTCTCAGTTGAAAAATATCTTGCAGCTTACCCACAGGCAGTTTTTGCAGTTTGAGCTCTGCACCCATCTATCACATCAAAAATTCTATCAGCCCCTGTTAAGCTGACATGACATTGCATTTTTATGTTTTAACAGCCTTTAGTTTGAAAAATATGTACAACCCATAAGGCTAAACTGATTCACAGCTGTTGAGATTTCATCTGATGTATTATATATTGCTCAAGGTTTGGTAAAATGACATAGGCTACCTTTTTTAATTAGCTCAGTAACACACGTTTAGACAGAGGTGAGCCAATTTTGTTAGCTGGAGTATTCCTGACTCTTCATGGAGGGAATTTAAAAAAATAAAAAAAAAAAAGAAGTTTAAACATAATTTTCAGGATGCTTTTTCACATTATGAAGCCTTTATATTAAATTTTTCCTTTGCTATGTACAATTCTTACCTAAGGTAATGAAGACAAACTGAGCACACTTTCCAAATCCTGTTCATTTCCATTAGTTTTCCAATGTTGGATGTTTTCTAGATTGTACTTTCTTTAAACAAGAACTTAAAAACTTTCTTCTACCTGAGAACAAACGTTTTCTTAGTCTGAGTGTACTTGAGAGTCTTAGAAATTAAAATACTTGCAATAAGAGGAATACAGCCAAAACACATACAGTCTGTTCTTGACGTATATTTAGGTGTGTATAGAAATGCTTTCATGCTCTTGTGATTTTCAGACTATACAATTTCAACACATAACAGTATGTGAACTCAGCACAATCTTCACTGTGCTGACTACACGTTTACAACTGGTAGTTTTTAATTAAGACTAAATACCACCAGAGTATTAGTGCAGGTCAAGATTGTTTTAAACTGAGAAACAGAAAAAGTTTGCTGTCGGTAGCTGTGAACAGGATTTAAAAAGCGTCTTCCAGCATTACAGTATTTCCCTCCTCAAAACTTACTCAATAGATAAACTCCAAATTCAGGCATCTTTAACGTATGCCTGCATTCTGGATTTTCTTCGTGCAAGAGCTTCTTGTTTTTTTCTTTCAATCTCCTCTTGAGAACATTTTCTGTTTTTTTTTTCCACCACAGACACTGTAAGTAAAAAACACGTATTAGGAGCCTTCAAGATTGTTCAATATGTATTTTAACTTATCTGTTTTCAATGTTTGAAGATCTATAGCAAGAACACACTATTCTGACATACCAAGCACCCAAGTTAAAAATGGCTCATCTATCCTGTCCCCAAGGCAGGAAGGGGGGAATAAGATGCATGACCTTTGTAGTGCTACCGATTACTACCTCCCAATGAAAATACTGGGATGCAGACATTTGCTTCAAGGAAATTTTACTTGGCTGCCCTTCAGGTGAACCTTGTGACATCAGGAGTCAACATAGGAGATGGCAATGGGTTAAGAACATTAAGGCTATCAGAGTGAAAAGGGCTCTACAATTTAGTGAGTTAGGCAGAGATATGGGCATGGAGATGGTATAGACACAGGGGTCAGATACAGTACAGGTGTCACACAAATAAAGCCAGAAAGGTTGAAAAAAGGTCAAAAGTAGCAATAAAAATTGGCAAAGGAGACAGGAACATGATAGCTAGCCATAGTATTTTATATGTTGTGATACAGAACTATAAATTCCCATACAATAAAATCCTGACCTCAGTGCAACCAACAGGAACACTCCCTGCACATACCAAGAATTTTACTGGTTTTATACACCAATTTCCAATTAATATATTTTTAATAAGTAATCTTTCAAAGTGGATAAATAAAACAAAAGGTCTGTTTGCTTCTTAAAAAAAGAGGTGTCCATGAAAAAATATTTATCAGGTTTTGAAAGCATTACTTAACATCCATGTTTTTGTTACAGCAATGTCCTTTCACCAAAAAATTGAAGATAAGAAGTTACTGTTTATCTGTAAAGAAAATCTATACTATTCTTTGTCATTCCTTTATTCTCTAGAACATTCCTGAGAATGACTAGTTATCTCCCCTCCCTTCCCCTTTAGCATCCAAAATTGCTACTTTCCATTTATCTGCTTCTTTGCTGAGGAAGTAACAGAGATAACATACTGATACTTCAAATAAAGCTGGCTGATATTTTGCAGGAATTCATTTTTTTGTTTTTTAACAGTGCTTCCTGAAAATTGAGGTTGATAATAGTACACCAAAAAGTACATTTTGTCAAAATTAGCATTGCTTAAAACTTCACCAAGCCATGAGATCAAGTAAAAACAGGACTGACTGGCACTTGGCTGGTTCTGCATTTCCATAGCAAGTAACAGCAGTGCACGGAGTATTACAGACTGTCGCCTGATGATGGAAAAGTGACTGACCTCCCCTCTAGGTGAAAGAAAATGTTAGTGTTTAGACTGATAATGCAAGAATATTTCACTGGCAGTTTTAGCCACAGAGCAAACAACAATACAGGCTGAGGTTTCAGAACCACTGAATGATTTGAGGTTCCAGTTTCTAGGTGTACAATAGTAAAAGGAAACTGGCATCCTGCATCATCTGCTACCTTCTTCCCCTGCCCCACCATTAACTGGGGTTTTATGAATCATGACTGAGATAAGTAACTTCTAATGTTTTTCAAATTGAGCTGTAAATTAAAGCACAGATTCACACTACGACATTTAATACATATCAAAATAGTAGTGTTTTTAAATATCAATTTAAGCATATGGTATGCTGAGTGCTGGCATCCGCATATATTTGATCTTAGTGATTCCGAGTGTCACTGGAGAGAGAAGTGGAAAAAGTCTTTAAATCTAGGAATTCAAGGGATGCATCAGCACAGTTTTATTTTGGAGAAAATATTCTCCAAATTTTCATTAGAACATTTACTAACACCAAAACTGAATGAGTATTGACGTCTATTCTAAGTTGCAATACAGTATAAATTTTTCTAACATTCAGATTACAGTAAGAAAACAAGCAAACCAGTATAACAGTGATACAATAAGGACAAATACCTGATGTCGGCAGTGCAAAAGACTCTGAAAGGTGCCTCTTGAAAGGTGACTTCTTATTGTCAAGCCTGTTGTGCAAAGTCACATTCACCTGATTCTTGCTTCCTTCCAAAACCTGCAGAGTAATTCCAATGCCAGAATGACTCCCTGTCTTTTCAGACCCTATATGAAGAGTACCCTGAAAATTATTAGTCTTTCGGAACTTAAACTTTGAAGGCATAAGTGATGTTTTGTTACCAGAACTGTTACTTGGCATCTTCCCCATATTATACAAAAGATCTGGGCTGTCTAGAGTTTTGCTACCAAAAATATTTACTGCATTAACAGGACTTACTTCAGAACCAGTCTCTCCTGCCGGCACAGAATTTGACCTGTACCATTTTCCTGCAACAGTCTTTGTAGTATCTTCAGAAGCAGCTTGATGACAGTTTTTAGACAGTGTGTATTTACACTCCGTGGAAGTACCCGAGATCACATTTTGAGGACTTGAGACATTTTTACAGTTCACTATGTGACCTGTTGTGGCCAGCCCATGTGGAACCTTTGACAAATTCCTACAGGAACCATTTATTGAGAAAGCATCCTGTTTTGCATTGGTTTTTTGTGCCAAGAGATCAGGTAGTCCTTGTTTAGATGCTGGGAAGCTGTTATCAATATTTGATCTGGAATTAATACTGGTTCCTTGTATAGTTTTTGCTCTTTCATTTCCTTGTTTAACATCCTGACTCTGAGTCTGCTTTTCTATATCATCACACACCTGATACAGCAATTCATCATCCTCACAATTTGCATCCCATAGACTATTGGATTCACAAAACATATCTAATATCTCATCAGAGAATTTTGGTTCATTCCAGTCATCAAATGATAGAGAACACTTCTTTGGTATTTCAACTTGATTTAAGTGAGCTGCATTAGCTTGGTTAACCACTTTAGGTAGATCCTTAGGTTTCATATTTGTAGAAGCACTGGATGATTCACAGAAAATACCATGTGTGTTATTCCCAGGTTTTCCAGACCACTGTCTATGAGGATTAGATCTTGAAGGAAAAACAGGAAGAGAGGCACTTTTAGGCTGGATAGTTTCATTTCCATTCTTCACTTCAGATTGCAATGAAACAGATACATAGTTCAAACCACTATTTTGGGCACTCTCCCAAACAGGATTTATTTTATCTGGTTTAGTGTTACTTTTGCCATGAAGGGGTGTGGTCTCTGTCTTTGAGTTTTGTGTCTTACATGGCTTTTGTAAAGGAGATTTTACAGCATTTCTTGTGTTTTTACTAGGATGTTTCAAAGGTGAAAACTGCAAACTGTTAGATTTGTGTACACTCCCCAAACAAGTAACTGAATTGCAGCTACTTCTTTCGTTAGTTCTGCTAACATCACTGAAACCATGCAGAGATGGCTTTGTAGGAATTGGTGGTGCTTCTTCAGTACTTATCAATTCAGGATTTTGGGTTATTTGCATCACAAAAGAGTCATCTGCCAAAAGATCTGAATCCCAGTCATCAAAGTCATCACTAGCTGCTCCATCAAGCTTACTGGAAGCCACCAACTGTGGCTTCAAAGGATGTTTTTTGGTCCGTGTGTGACTATCAGATTTTGGAAAAGTCTGGTTCACGCTTCCTAGTGTACATAGAGTATTGTTTTTATACGCCTCTGAATTACAAGGTCGGGTGTCTTTAATTTGCTCAGGAAGGTGTTCCTCCTCCAAGGTGCTTTTATTTTCATGGAAACTATTATTTAAAGATACATCTGATAGTCCTTGGCTCAGCTGTCCACTACACTTCTGGGTAGAGCAGTCAAAAAGAGCATGAAGGGCTACTTCAGCCTCAAGGTCTATAGATTTCTGACTGCTAGATTGACAGGGGTCTGCAGCAGGGATACCGGTGCTCTGCCCAACTGGTTTCTGGGAGAGAACAGTATCTGTTTCAGAAACTTCACCAAGGAGTGATTTCAGGTTCTTCCTATTTACTTCAGCTTTAGAATGATTTAAAGACTCTGAGGCAGTCTGGATGACATCATGACGAAGCTTCTCTTGTTCCTGAACAGCATCTAGCTCTACGAGATTTTTATCAAATTCCTTAGCCAATTTCATGAGTTCCTCTTCAGGATTTTTTATTTTAAGATCTCTAGATTAAAAGACAAAACAAAACAGAAAGAAAGTCAGACCTTCTAAAAAGGTTTAGCAAAGCTCAACAGAATGACTGTATGAGCTCTTCATTCTCTAGTTTTAACAACTACAGAGAATATGACTGAATCCCACCACTTTCAATGCACAGTTAGAATGCACTCTTTCTGGTAATTCCCAAGAAAGACCCTGTAAGAAGAGATAACAAGCCCAAAGTTAAAAACATTTTGTATGCTAATGTACAGTTACATGGTTCACTATACATAAAGGCACACAACATAACCTTTTTTAATGAAGGCCCAGCTGTGATGGGCAAGACAAAACTGTAACTTACCTTGTACAACTTAACTTTGTCCTAGCTCGCACTTTTACTACTCCAGGTGTACAGGGAATAGCATCCTCACCAATCCATGTCCCTAAAAGGGAGTCTTCATTACAGCCTGCTTTTTCATCCTGAATGATTAGATTTGTAATGTTTAGCAATTTGATTTCAGATAAAGATTGGAATAGACATACACCCTGCATTAAAGTTGCTACATCAATTACACTGGATCAAATCTATTGAAAGCCACAGACAGGAGCTAAACCAATACAAGTTCAGTGAGATTACTACAATATTGTCTACTGATAATTGGATCACTTTAGTTACATGGATTTAAGACAGGAACTTCAAATAAAATAACTGAATTCTACTTTGGTGCTCAAATCTAATACTCTATTTACTTCAGGTTTACACATAATCTGCAATATTCACATTACAAGCTGTGATCTAGTTTACTTTAGTGTACTACTAAGGAGCTGTTTCAGATACATGGTCTTTAGCCACATAAAGCTGCATTAACAGATCAGAGAATTTGAAAGAAATCATATTCTGTATGCTTCCAGGAAAAAAAATCTGACTTCTTCCATTACAACTCATTTATACAAGGAGCCTTTAAACAAGAATAAATGAAGTTTAGAAATTAAATGGAGTTGTTCCAGAGCTTCAAAGTTGAGCCTTGGATTTGAATTCAGAAACTTAAGAGATACAATACTGCAGTGGTAAACTGTCTAGAGGGCCAGAGCCATGGGATGTAGGAAATTACTGCAGGTAACAGGCAAAAGTAATTTGAACTTTACTAACAACCAGGGTAGTTTGATGTAGGTTTTCTTTTTCCTTAGTTTTTTTTTATTATCATTTTAAGAAAAAAGAACGTAAGCATCAGATACTCGAAAATCCTGGTGTTATTTACTTCTATGACAGTGCTGTAATCATGTAAAAGGAAGGAAGTAGCATCCCTTACCAGTGATTTTCTAATTCTTACGTATAATTTCTCACAAATATGCCAAATAATGAATACATTTTAAATTGCCTTGTCAAATAGGCATATTCTGCAAGCTAAATAACTGGTTTAGGAATGACGTGTTATCTTCTTGCACTTAATGAAAAGCAAAGAATAACCTAGCACTTTTATTTTCACTTTGCAGGCTGTGGACATCAGGTTCACAGCAAAAGGGAGACACCAAGAACATAGATAATGAGGTAAAAAGGCAAATTATGTAGAATAACAAAGCAATGTTACTATGTTTATATTATTGTGAAGTCTCTGAGCTGAGACTTATTCTTGTACTTCAGCATTTAAGACCATTCAAAATGTTTAAAAACAACTGCTAAGTAAGCCTGGTATGTGAAGAAACTCTTTACCTTTTAACTGAAGAATGATTAAGGATTAACAAACACACTACTGTAACTCAACCTGAGCCTTCACTAGGGAGGTAGCACTAATCTGTCTGGTGACTGCATATGCAGAGCTCTGTTTTAGTAAGAATTACCTGGGGAGCAATACGATTAACAATGTCTGAGATTTCTACTGCGCATCTTCTGGTCGACTGTTTGGTTTTTCCAGTGCCTATGAAAACAAACAAAAAACCTTCTTAAAAACTGCAAAAGAATTCAATTTATAAAGTGCAGTGTATGTCAGATAATTAAAATATATGTGTTAAAATCAGAGCTTAGCACTACATTGAAAAAATTATGGGTTATTTATGGATTTTTAACAAAACCAAACAACCTACCCATGATAACAGAAAGGGATGTTTTTTTCAAGAAATTTGGCAACTTTTAGTGAACTCCCACTGTGTGCCTCAAATAGGCATGCTGAAGTCTGGATTTTATTAACATTACCTAGGCTGTGTGCAATTGGTGAATGAGGATCCCAAAAGATTTCTTGCTGTACGTCGGTGTCATTAACAGGAGAGCTGAAAGTAGGTATTCGGGATTTCCTACTCAATGATCTCTTTGGTGTATTATGCAAACATGACTCTGTGTAAACAGGGAAATGATTCTCATTAAAAACAACAAATAAAAGGCCAAAATGACTTAGAACATAAAACAGGAGAAGGCATAAGATGCTTTAGGAACTTTAAGTTAGGAAAATAAAGTTGGCACTCATTAACATTACTAACAATATTGTTCACAACTATACATTTAATGTAAAGTATGACTCTTATCTGTAAGTTACACCACCACAGAAGTAACAGAGCATTACAGCTCTGACAGCTATACACTCAACACCTGATGTAAGGATGAGAATTGTCAATTCTGCTACTTGAGAGGATATTGATTTCAGTTTATGTTGAGAGATAAACTATGTATGCATATATGGGAAACTCTTTTGTATTCTTGCTTGCTCTGTGTCTTTCACCCAGACTCTGATTTGGGTCACAACTTTAATGGGCCTCCAAACTGTTCTGGGTCACAACCTACCTTTGTGTATACTTCCCCACTGGACCAGTCAGCTAGGACTGTTAAAAGCAGTTATATAGCTATTCTAAGACAGCTTGCGGCTGTCTCGCATCACTAAGTGAACTGAACACACTGTCTGAAGCTCAGCTTGTCACCTTTAGAAATGACGTTGCAAATGCAGAAGCCTATAGAAATAATTTTAAAAGATGCAATTGTTACGTGAAAAGCATCTTAGGAAACGCTGTGCACTTCAGCACTTGGCACAGCCAGGCTTTATCCTCTCCTCGAGTGGCCAGTCTACTCTGAAAAATGACTAAGGGAAAAATTGTACTGCTTTACTCAGCATCTCTGATTCCCTGCTTGAACACAGAGTCAGAACTACTGCTTGTACTACTGATGCTGCTGCCCTCCTCCAGCTTCAGGGGAGCAATCCTGCTAGCTGAAAAGCAACCAAATCATCTTGCTTTGTGTGCATTGTCAACAGGACTAGCCACTAACTTCAAGTAGAGTTTGATGATGAAGGGGACCCAAGGGTACAGACGGCATAGCCTGGACTATACATTCTTCATTACCAATGAAATGACAAGGAAAGAACTAAAGCTGACTGGAAAAAGCAGAATTGGTACCCTGGGTTTAGGATGAGATCTTAATTTTAAGAAATAGCTCTGTGAAGATTTGTGTTATGTATTTTGGCAAGCTTCAGGGCTTTGGGAGGAATTGTAGATTCCAGGATCACATTTTGGTAGTGCCCATAATTACTGTTACAGAAATGTTGTTATTTTTATGTGAACTGATACTATAATTTATATTCCAATTCACAGGAAGAAGTGTTTCAGCGTATTGGAATACAACAGTCTCTGTAGCACATCTACCTTGCTGTGTACTTTCTTTGATGGTTTTGCTATATTATGGCTCTATGATTTCCCAATGTTTTGTTACATTAATATTATCTAGAAATCAATGCTGGCTCTCTGTTATCTGAGACAAGATTGTTTTTTTCTATTACTTGTCATTAGTGGTGTTGCAGCAGAGCTGAAGTATCCAAGGGATAGACTTGAACACCCTCTTGTTTGGTAAAAACACGAGACAAACAGATGGTGGTTGTCTCAGGGAGCTCACCCTTGAAATGGATGCAACAGACTAAGCCAGGCACTGTGGGTTTTTTG
>JANHGB010039262.1:0-19468 GCA_026283785.1 Coracopsis vasa
GAAAGCAGTATCTTGGGCACTATTCTATGGCTCAAATGAATTCCTTTGCATTATAATTTTATAATTACTTTTTAATTTTTAACATGCTGTATTTTCAGCCTAGTACAGATGCATGAAGAAGGCCTTTTCAGTAAGATTCCCCCCTTCTCCCCAGTATTTTTGTAAACCTCCCTTCCTTAATTTCAGTGCTGTTACGCTGCTTTAGATGTTCTCTAGCCAGTCCTCAAATGTATTGAAGTTGAGGACACTGTGTAGTGGCAGTGTTACGTCTCTTGAGTGTGTAGCGTAGCAAGCAATGCTAATGCAGAGGTTAGTGCCTCCCGGTCTCTGGTAGATCTGTGGCTATTCCCTTCAGGTACAAATTGCTGACCATAATCATAGCACCTTCTTGCCGTTTCTTGTCTGAACTATGTGTGTGTCCAGCTTTTCTAAGAGTGGGCAGAAACTGATTTCATAATTCTTGCAAACTCTTTTCCTTGATTATGGTGGGGGAAGTACCTTTTATGTAGCACAGAGCTGTAAACAGCTCCAGATGTGATCGCAACAAAGCTATATAGTCAGGGACAGTATTAACTGTGAGCTTTGCATTGTCTTTTACACTGCATTGAGCTACATGGGGTATTCTACATGGGGTATTTCACTGCAGATGCATGTCTTAAACAATTTTTTCCATTATGTTACTTCTGCAGGGCTTTCCTCAGCAAAGTATCTGTGTTTAAGATAGTTATTTCCATGGCGTATTGCAAATGGTGTCTCCTTTCATCTTTTCTCAACCTTGTTAATCTCTTAGTCCTAGAGCAATCTCTCTTTCTCCTCAACAACATTTCTAGCTCATCTTAGTTTCTTATAATCCACACATTTCATTATCATGCTGCCTACCTCCTTCCCCTAGATGATTAATGAAACAATATGGGACCTGCTGCTGGTTCCTTTGGCATCCCAGCATGTGCTATGTGAGGAGAGTTTTGAACAAAAGAGCTGCCATTTGAGGGCTGACCTTTGTAAACCAGAGACAGCTCTTAACATGGTATTTTTAATTGTCCTTTAGAAAAAAAAAAAAGAAGGAAACAAACCAGTAGAAGCTTCAGTAAAGGGAACTTCTCAGTGCCTCAGGGGCCTTGGGCTTCCAGCTGGTGCTGAAATTTTACTGCTTTAGTCTTTTGTATCTTGGTGATTTTATCCTTGATCTCCTGCTCTGTTAGCTTCACTGCTGCTTTCCTTCAGTCTCAAGGCCTGAGATAAAGTTTGTTCAGTTTAGTACCAGCAGTAAAGCATTGTAAATACTGAAAACCCCAAGCTCCAAAAAACACTGACAGTGGAAAATGAAAACTGAAGAAAGAAATATATCTGGTTTTGTTGATGGGGAATTGCACAGATGTAAATGAAAGCATATTATTTTAGAATTACATGGATTGTTGGTGCAAAAATCTGTGTGAACGGGATTGTGAAGGCAGTCGGGCTGACAGGCAAATGGTGGCTTGAGTTTAGAAGACTTGGATGCTCAGATTTTATTCTGCTGACATGCTGGATCATTTCACTTCACTGGGGGTGTGTGGATTTCAGCTTTCTTCAGAAATGGCTCATAAAAAAACCCCCAACCAAACCCAAATACCACAGAACAAAACATAAAAGCTGTGTGTTGTTTTTATTGTTATTCATATATCCTTTGGAGATGGTGCGAGTATATTTTGGATTGCTTTACATTCATTAGAAAAGAATTTAAATTAAATCATTTTCAACACAAATTAAGAGTGCACCTGTTAAATAATAAAAGTTGGGTTAAATAATCAGTTCAATGTAAAATCATGCAAGTATTTGCCTATACAAATTTGTGTGATTATCCACGGTTCTTTTTCTCCCTAGATTTTCCAAGCAACTTTTAATGAGTTTCTACCCACTTTTTCAATTCTGTCAGGTTCATTATTGCAAAGATTAATATCCAGTACAGGATGGATTCATATCTTGAACTGATACTTGAAAATAGGAAACTCGGAGTTTTGGTTTAAGGTAGAAGTTATCTTCAATACAGGGGTTTTGCTATTTTCCCCTTCTCCAAAATGTTAGTCTGATATTAAAAAAACCCAAACAACAACATATAGAATAAAATAGTTGCTAATGGGTTTATGGAGCCAATTTTCTATTGTTTTGCAATTTGTATTGCCAGTTCTACCTAGAAAAAGGGACAGGCAAAATGCAGGTAGATTGGAGTAACTGTATCTCAGATCGTATGCCCAGTTGTTCTCTGTTATGTTTCTTTGATGTGAAAGTGGTCTGTGATTTTATAACTTAGACTCTATCATCCATCATATGCATAAAAATGTCAAATTGCCCTTATTGCCTTATTTTTTTATATTTTCTAAACTTGTGAGTGCTTGAATTTGCAAGTTATGCTTTTTTATCGTAACTGTTTTGCATGTAATAAATTGTTTCCTCCAGCTATAACCAAGGCTTTTACAAACTGATGGAATCAACAATATAGTGCATGTAGTTGCCAGATACACTGAATTTTTAAGCATCTTCTTTCTTCTTAATAGGTTTGTCTGGGGAATCAGCAGAGGAAGCAGAAGAGCCATGAAATCCAAAGACGACCCTCGGGAGGAATTTCTCTCTGATGTCAGATGCATTTATAGTACAGCAGTACCAACCCATTTTACCTTGCACTGACTGCAGCTTCCAGAAGGACTGTGCTAATTTATACAGATACAGAGCTGGGTCTCCCTGCCAACTACTAGCATCCTTTCTGTGAACAAAGTTTAAGCACTTACCCAACTGTGGTAGGGGTGTTGTGTTATGTTATCCCTTTCTAAGGATTCAGTTGATTGATCAAAGACTATTTAGACATAGTTAAAAGCAACCTTTGTTTCAGGATATGGTTTTTTTTTTTTTTCTTAAAGATACTCTGAACAGTACCTCCCTTTGAGATTATATTAACGTTTGTTATATCACAGTTTTGACAAAAGATAACTATCTCGTTTCCTCCTGTACTAACATTCATGACTCCAGACAACTGAATTCACCACCAGAAGAAAAACTGGTAATCCATCAACCTTCTTTTTTCTCCTCTCATTGCTTATGCAGACTCCTGCTCTCTAGAGATACAGAGTAAAATATGGTTACTGGACAGAAAAGGCAAACCCTTTTGCCATAAACTATGTCACTATGAATGTGAATAAAGTTTACATTTTAAGTACCTTGAGCACAGCAACACATGGATCTTCTTATGGTTACCTGTGATTTCTGTTTTTCTTGTCAATCAGTCTGTTCTAGTTATGGGCAAGATTTTCAAAAGTAACAACCAATTTCTGAGTGCCTTAATTTTTATTAATCGAGTTGGAGGGTGCTTTGAGGGTTGAGTTTTTAGAAAGTGCTGACTATTCGCCTTCTGAAATTCAGGTTCATTCAAGGTGCCTGAAATGCAACACTCAGCAACTGGGGTGACCTTTGAGAGGACCTTGGATCTGGAAGCATCTGGCTCATGTCTGGATTCCAGAGAGTGATTTGAGATATCAGTAAAAGGTACTTGGGACTGAAAATAACTGAGATGTGGGTCAAGTGTAAAAACAGGCATTTGAATGAGGCCTCTCATGGCTGTTGCTGGTTCATACCAAAATACAAGTTGCAGCCTTTTGGATAGCAGAATCAAAAGGCAATGTTTGTCTTAGCTTAGTTTCTGGTGGATGCAATTGCATAAGCCATCTCTACATCCCACTCTCCTCAACAGGGGTTGACCAACTCCTGTTGTAGCCATTGAAGAGGTCCCTCCAACTGACTTTTATACTGTTTCAGCAGAGGTTGTGACGATTGCTGTGGTGCTAGGTTGATATGTGGGTAAAAAAAGGGCATTATTTTTCAGGATGTCTTAAACCATCAATCTTTATCATCTCTGTATCTACTTTCAACCTCTTTATATGCACCCCCAGAACAAAACCAACTTTGCACCACATCTGCATCTGCTGTTTAACTGTCTGGTCCTACTCTGGCTCAGTAAACATGATATAACCGTGTTTTACAGAGCCTTATTCAACATGTTAGCTATTAAATAGAGCTAAGTGGCCAGGGAACTGGGTTCTGATACCTCTAGGACTGAAGTGGGCAGTGACTCCCAGTAAAAATTACTCTGTCCCCCAGGAGACCTCAGATATCTACAAGTTTTGGGGCCAGAAATCTTGCTGCTTTCCCAGGAAGGAAAAAGTCCTACCCCCTGCTTGCAATGGAGTGATTCTGCTAGCTGAGTTGTCTTTGCTCTGATCCCTCCCCCGTGGTTTTTGTCAGGAGGATGGTATCCATCCCATTGTCCAGGTACCCTGCTGCGCTGCCAAAATTACTCTATAAAATAATCTCCTGTAGTCTCTGTACACACCTCAGTGACCAAAGAAAATCCATGGAGAACTAATCAATTACTGTAGCTATTAGGTTTAAACTTTAACTATAGATCTCAAATCTTCTTTTGTCCTCTTGTCAGCAGCTACTAGGTAATCTAGAAAAATCAACCGCAGTTACTACTGGAAGCCTGTACCATAACAGTGTAGAATCCTGGACCAAAGAATCCTAAGCTATAGGCATATAATATAGCTGAAAAGCACACTACTGTGAGACTTCCATGAAATATATTACTCTGTCATAATTACCATTATTGAATGTGATCCCAGTGCTCAGAGCTGCCTGGCTTCATTGGGAATTTAGGGTAAACAATGAGTAGGCACTGAGGTCAATTATATCATCCACTCTTATTTAAGTTATTTTCTGCCATTTTAAGATGTAAGGCTCAGAAGCACTCTTATTTGCCTTTTCCGCTCCATGCTTTGTAAAATGAGGTCTCACGAGAATAGTTTTACAGAAAGGGGAAGACATACTGGTAATAAAGAGGAGGGAGGAAAAAAGGGTAGAGCTGTCTATAGGAGTAATGTATGACCTCTTTGTACATTGCACTAAATTGCAGTATTTGGTAGTATCAGGATTTGAAAGTTGCATTGAGTAGAAATTACTTAGTTTCCACCAATGCCAAATAGTCCATCTAATTCAGAGGAAGGAAGCAATTGAAATGTAGTCATTTACGCAGCAGCCTAAGAGGAAATATTGTAAAGTAATTCTTCACAGTTCTCAAATAGAGTTTGAATTTTTAAGAAAGTTCTTTTTGGCTGGAAAAATTCAGGCCAATTACAGGAAGTTTTGAAGTGAAGGTTGTTGGCCAACTGTAAAATGTAGGGAAACATTGCTAGTTCAGGGGGACCAAATGTTTGGTTCTCATCAGTGATGTTTCAGAGGCCAAGACAGATTGCTGCCCAATCAAACTATTCTGAACAGGATTTGAGAGTAATGGCTGGTCAGTTCTTCTGGTCAGGTTAAAGACACAGCCTATCTGCATGTTTAGCTATTTGAGGTGAAATATGTATGTGTCCCAGATAAAAATTAATGTTTAATTATTATTGAAATTAGTTTTGTATATATATATCTAAAAGGGATTTTTTGACAGTTTGAAAACAACATTGTGAGTCATGGCAACTCCATTATATTTGTGCTAGAGCACTTTGAAATGCATTTTCTCAAGTAAGTTCCAATGTCAAATTCATACTTTTGTGTTTGTATTAAACAGGTAAGTCCTTCTAAAGTTGATTTTCTTGGTAGAGATTATTTTCTGAATGTTACTGTCCAAGGGCTTTTCTTTCATTTTGTTTTTGTGCTGTTGCAATGTAGAAAAACAGATTAAAACAATTACTACTCTGATGACCAAAATCTGGAGGTCTGGGCTCCGCTGATCTTTTGGGCTTTGAATACAATGCTGAGTTCAAACTAGGACTGTGGTTTTCAGCCCCAGATTGATTCTTCTGTCCAACTATTATTAAACTATGACACAGAAAAACAACATTTCTTTACTTTCAAGGGGCTGAGTTTTGAATGCTTTGTCTTTTTTCTCCAGCATTTACTGTAACAGCAAGCATTAGAGATAAGTTCCAATATTCTTGTATTGCTTAGAAAGAGTAATTTACTGCCCTAAACTGAAGTTTGCTGCCCAGAGATTGTACTTCTATGTGAACACTTACCAGCATAAAAAACCCCACAACATAGTATGTGTCATATTGAGTATCTTTTTTTCTTATCAGAATATCCTGTTTATAAATAATCCATTTAAAAACTGCTGTAAATGTGCAGTAAAATACATGACGTACTCCTGAAACCAAGCTTCTGTATCCCTTCTTTATTTGAAATGAGCCTTGAGTTTCCCAAAGTCCTGTTTGTTGTCACCCCTTGTCATCATGCTGCTTTGTTCGTTTTTCTTGTGGCATAAGGTTCCTCCAGTATTTATGTGGTATCTTCATGTGCTGTTTACAGATGACTCTGTTCCTTTCCAGCTCAAAGGTAAAGTTTGTGTAGCTCTCCACTGATTTATCAACCTTGATCCTCTTGAAGGGATGGAACACCCTGAGGTCCTCTGGAAACAAGTGGGAGACTGAGGCACTCGCTGTCTACAGGGCTGGGCTTATAATTAGCAGAAGTGACCCAATCTAGTAGTGGTTTAGAATGCATTGTGTCTGTGAGAATTTATCCTAATATTCCAGTAGACCAAGTTCAACACAAGGTTGGTATTTATAGAAAGACTGAAAAACATTGTTTGGTTTAGAGTCTGAAACTCCTCCCTACTTGTCTGTTTCCTGTCTTATAAATTCTTACAATGGTCAGTGGTACCAGGAATTATTATTTCTGTCCTCTTTTGCAAGATTGCTAGCTGTTTGCTATATAAAAGCTGCTAATATGGGGGAATATGCTTTATCCAGAAGACCAGCAGAGACACCTAGTACTTCTGTCAGCAAGTGATACAGTTAATCATGGGATGGAAGCATAACCCAGTTAACTGATATGACCTGGTGCTCTCTGACAATGTCTCCTTATTGCTGTATCTTTACATCTGCTATAGCAAGGAGTACAAACAGATGCAATATGCAAACACTTTTGAGTGATTGCTACTTTAAAATACTGTGGTATTTCCCAAGAATTTCATGATGTTGAAAGTAGGAAAGGGAGTAAAATACAATTATATTTTCCTATGCACTCATTGTAGGCTGATGTTGCCTTCACGTGCACTGTCATGTGCTTAGATTTACTATGCATGTGTAAAGCATCCATGTGTTTGTATGAACCTGCTGTATTGAAGATTTTGGTATCCATCCTCATTCTTAAATTAAAGGATTGAGCAAAATTGTGTTTTTATAGCAGGAAAAACAACATGAAAGTAACTAGGAGCCCTGGAAGAGATCCACGATCTCAAGCCACAGCTGGTAAATTGATGTTAGCTCTAGTGGGAGTATTTTCCATTTGATGTACCATGAGCATATTGTATTATTCACTTGTTTGCTAGCACCACTTTAACACTACACTCTCATAATAAGAAATATTTCTTTTGGAAATTATTTTTGGCAAAACCATTTAAAGCTCCAGAGAAAAATGATAGCAGTTTTTGATAAGATACTTTGATTCATCTTTATTAGGCAGAATAGAGACTTGGAGTGCTTCCGAAGTGGGGATGATCATTGCAAATCATAGATCACCCTCCACCACAGCTCCCGCTGGGTGCAGGCTGACAGTGTGTTCGGCTGCAGAGGCAAGATAAGAGCTGTTCCAATTATGTCAGCTGTTGCCTGATCAGAAATTGTGAAAGGGAGGTCAGTCATCCTGAGTCATTACTGTAAACTGATTAGAGTCCTAAATCTATTTTCATTGAATTTAACTGAGTATTTTGCCATTGATCTTGACAGGAGAACATCCGTACTCTTCTACCGGAGTTGTGTCGCAATAAGGTGACATACAAGCACAGTTTAACTCCTAGGTAGCTAATGTAATAAATTATGAGGGTCTCTCCAAAAGGAACTATTCCCAAATTACAATATGCATGAGGGTTAGCTAGTCAGTATTAATTAAATAGCTTCAGCATTCCACCTCAGAAGTGGTTGCTTCTCTGTAGAGAGTGATGCTGCCTGTGGAATGGGCCCTTACAAATAAAACCACAAAGCATTTTATACATGTTACTTCAGCCACTTATGAGATGAAATCACTCTCAGGATGAAGTATAGCAGCTTTTGAACAACCAAAGCAGCACTATGAAACAGTTTAGGAAATCCAGCAATGAACAGCATGCTTCCCAACCAAGAGAATACTGGAGGGATGTATTTCCAGGACACGTTCTATTAACAAGAATGCACTTACTTAATTTGGCATTTGAGCAACAGAAAGCTGGGCCCTCTATCTTTTAAAAAGTTGCTATGGTTTCTCTAAATTGATGTTGTTGTTATTACTATTTCCTGAATTTCACATACAGTTCAAAAGCTGGCAGCTCCAGTCTCCTCTTATGATACTGAGACATTTTATCATTGTTAATGAATGTAGCATAGGTGCTATTCTTAGACAACCTTAGAAAACAACAAGGATTTTGATCCAAGGATGACTTGGGCCAGTTCTTACTCTGATAAATCTGGTGAGACTGTATTGCAAAGTCTGCAGTGTGATTGGGAGAGAAAAGAGTTTTTATTGTATTGATTTTATTACTTTATTCATTGTGAAGGATAGACCAGTTCCATAGCATCTTGGATGTGTTAGAGAATATATGAAGAAGTTGGTCTATGGCAGATGATACTCCAATTCATTATGAAGCAAGTATTCAATAATTAATAGTTACTTCAAGTGCCCATAATATATTATAATCATGGTTGGATTCAATTACAGGAGACATAAAGGGGATTATTGTACTTTTTCTTCCCCTGATGGTATAATGAAGTGGAGGCAGTTGGGATCCATAAATATTGGAGAACAGTCAAGTTGCTACATATATAACAGGAACTGTTTCTTCCAGCTGTCTGGATGTGTAGTGTCTTCCTTCTGCTTGAGCTATGACTGTAACTAGGAGCTGGTAAGCATACAGCTTGGTTAACACAGTGCAATTGCTTCTGATCCAGTAGAAACAAAGAGGGTTTCTCTTGGCAGCATGTTTGAGTGCCATGTTCCAGCATTAACTGGATATTTCATGGTGGCACAACATGTATCTTTCAGCATGACACTGGACAGCTGCCTTGCAGACCTCAGTGTGCAAGTCCCAGAAGCAGTCAAATTTTCCCATTGCAATAGTATTTCATCTGTAGGGATTTGTCCCCTCTGGTAGTGGCTAGAGAGCCTGGGAGAAGGAAGAGGAGACCCAGGGATCTGGATTCCCATCAGAATTGTGTCCTACAGCTCCCATGCCAGCTGCCACAGAGAAATGTATTCTGAGAAGAGGAATCCTGTTCATCTGGGTAAGACTGTGCCCTCAGGGTTAGTACATGTGGGTGTTCGATGATCAAGCAGTAGGACTGGATTCAGTGGTAACAAACAGCTTGATAGCAGTAAAATAAGAGTAAAAGTGAATGTTTCTGTGGCCAAACAACCAAATAAGAATATGGACAATATGGCTGGCCCTTCAGAAGAGCTAATGATTTGTCACTGCTGTACCAGTTGTACCTTTCTGGTTCGACATCACTGTGAATTAAGAGGTTGAGGATCACAGGAAAGCAAGGTCCAAGCAGAAGTGGATGATACTTCCTCACTGCAGGCAGTCAGGACTGGAGAAGGTAAAGGATGGTCTTCTGTTAAGTACCACAGGTAAGGTTAGCAAAGATAAGGTGGAAGAGAGCTATGAACATTCAGGTGATTGCAGATTGTGGGTAGTACACTCTTAGTGTGTTCAGAATTGATTTTTCTATTTTGGTCTCTCTTTTTAACAAAGTCATTCCACATTCACCATCCATTAGCTCATCTCATGGGGAGAGGAGTCCTTCTTCTCGTCATCCACATTTTTGTAGATAGCAGTCACTGTTGCAATCACGACATTCATTTCTTCTCCTATTTGCTTCTTTCTTTTTTCTCCCAGGTACCATTGGCCATAAATTGATGGTTTTGCCCAGCAGCCACTTTGTAGATGTGTTTTAAAATTCTGAAAGAAGGAAAACTTGCAGCAAAATGAGTGTTTTGGTTAAACCTTTAAGATACAATGTAGCTATTCTCTGGGATGAATAATACTACTTTCAGCATTAGGAAAATAATGAATGGAAAACCAAATGTGCTCTTAAGAAGTTGAAGCTTTTTTTAAAGGGCTACTGCCCAAGTATGTCATCCAACAGGGGAAAGTTGGTAGCTGCATTGTTTTTTGTACGACAGCTACCCAGACGGTGATGTGATACCTTTTATTGGGCTAACCAAAGTTAAAATTAGAACTGAGCAAATAAATCCCAATGAGTAACAGAATTTGTACATTTAACCTTTCTTGCTTCTCATTAAGATCAACTTTTTCAAACCTGGCCACTGATTTTTTGGCTTCCAGTTTACAGCATGCTGAGGGAGGACCTAATTTCTAAGCCTGGTGATCTTCCTACCTTCAGCTTGATAATGATTGCACAAAACCAAATAGGCATAAAGATACAGGCTTAGTCCTACTTGTTCAGGATTATTGCATTGGCCGGAAGAACAATTTCTACAAATCCTCTCCCATCTCTGTTGTTATTTGAAGATACCCAGTGCACAAATCTGAACCCTGAGTGTGCAGCTGAGTTAGGTCTCAAAAGAGCAGGCACGTCCATCCCTCAGGGGTTGAGCTAGGATATGAATTCAGGATTTACCTGTATGTTTTATGTATTTGGGTTGCTATAGTATTGCCAGGGGAGGCTTTGTGGTAACATTTATGGAAACGCGCATGCGCTGTGACATTTTGTATAAAGGTTTGTCACCAGATCACTTCCACATTGACTTCTGATTTGAAACTCATTCCTCTCCTTCTGGTCATTGTCCTCACTGCTGTAAGTTTTTATTCACCAAGTTTAAAACCAAATTATTCCTTCTCTGTATCCCTTCTACCCCTGTCTGTAGCTGCCTCTCCTTCAGAACCAGTCGTGCACCACTGCAGGTAAAGTGAGCAGCACAGCAGAGGTAAGAAGATCCAACCACTTGTAAATACCAAAGTTGTATAACTCGCACTGATTCACCACCCAGGGGTGTGGTGGAGCAGTTTCTATAATGGTAAACTTACTCACCGAAGTGGCCAGAGGACATTTTTCTTTAGAAAAAAACAGCCAGAGGGTATAAGCAAAAGGAGAACCTTTCTCCTTCTTAATTTCTTGTGCCTACTTCATTGTTACTCAGCAATAGACTGTTAGTCATGTGGCTGCTGTGGTGAGAAGATTGTGGGTTTGATTCTCAGCTAGAACAAACTGAACCAGGGGTAGTTGAGGCTTTGACAGTGTTCCTAGCCATCCCCAGAGCCATGCACTATCCCTTTTGCCCTTCTTCCCCTCTCTCCACACATGCGCAGACTTCTCTGTGCTCCTGAGCAGGGATGTTCAGTTTTACTTCTCAAGGGTAAATCTCCTGCTCCGGCACAGTCAGGCTGCACCAGCATCCCTCAGAATTCACCATGGATTCACCCAGCTCCATGCCTCTGCCTGGCTTATGTCAGAGGTGTCACTTAGCTCCCCTTTACATATTTTCCACCCTTTGTAAACTATAGCACTATGTGGTGCTTAGAATAATATAGAATAGCATTTATAAACTGGTATAATAGTATTTTCCATCTCCCTACAGGCCCCCATGTCTCTCTCCATCTCCACTGCGTGCCCAAGAAGGTATCTTTGGGTTCGCGTACCACACTGTCTCTGCTAGGCTTGGCTCAGTCCCTGTCCTTTCCCTCACTAATGTGTTATCAAAACTACCTGATAATTTGGATTGTGCTCATCTTTTAGCTACCCCAGTTCAACTCAAGGCACGTGGCTCAGACTGGGAACCCCAAAAGTGAGACTCCAGATTTGGAGAACTTGGTTGTGGGTGAATAGAGCTATTGTTCGGCTGCTCCCATGCCTCATACCTGTGCAATCTGGTTGGATCCTGCTAGCTGTGAAAAATCGCTTAGTTTGCACTGCACCTATTCTATGAGAAAACAAAGTGTAGCTTTCAGAACCATCTTTTCTTCCTCGTTTCTCCTAGTTTGCATCATGTTAATTCAAACTGTCTTTTCTTAATCCTTTTCTGCACTTGGGCCAGCAGCTGAAAGCATGTGAAAGTATGTGTGCTTTATCCTCTCCATGCTCTGCAGAAACAGCTTTACAAACCACAGAGACTATTTTAAAATAAATGGCCATTTTTTGAAATCCTGTCATTACAAAGCTGAGGCTTGGTTGTTGTCCTCCAAGTGCTTCATAGCAGCAACATTCCTGCATTTTGGGAATTGTGCTGTGTATTCAGCCAGTTGGGGTGAATCCAGAAGCAAAGCATGGAACTGTTGTGAGCGCTGTGTGCTCACGCTGTTGCTTTCTCTAATAGATGGCCTGTATTGTCGTTTTGTGGAATGCTCGGGTGTCAGTTCATTGTCATTTGGAGTGTGGGGATGATTTCTTATTTTTAGAGAAGGATGCACAGAAATGATCTTTCAGAATTCCAGTTGCTTTCATTACTTCTGGCACAACAGAACTGAAGGCAGCTCCACTGCGGGCCTGTGGAACCAAGGGTTCTGTGATTTATTATTTGATATTTTTCTGTCTTCATATGAACATTTCTGAAGGTAAACACATGCTGCAAAACAAGTCTGTCTGAGAAAGTAATTGTGAACGTTAAGTAATCCCTGGCAGAGTTCAAGGCCAGGTTGGACACAGCTCGGAGCAACCTGGTCTAGTGGAACTAGATGAGCTTTCAGGTCCCTTCCAACCCAAACCCGTCTGTGGTTCTATGAAATACCATCCCAGATAATCTCTTAGGGGAAGGTTGGAGTCTCTATCCTGCAGGTGCCCCGCGCTGTTTGTCCCAAGCAAGCCACTCAAGCAATGCCATGCAGCTTGCCTGGCACAGTCTGTAAGTACAGGGGCGATCTCTGCCTCCCCCAGATCTACTATAGGCCCCTTGGGAGAAGAAGCCTGTTCCTTGGATAACCCAACACAGGGTTGAACCGGAACACAGGGCACCCCTATGTTGTTGTAGTCATCCCCTTTTAAATGGAGTTATCCTGGTTTCCTCTGGGAACCTGCTGCAACAAGTACTTACAGGAAGGCCTTCTGCCCATGATGTGATTATTCTCATGGCCTCATCAGGGCTGTTCTGATGTGTATTTGCTGGGGAAGGGTCTAAATTTGTAATTTGAGGGTGGTGAGGCACTGGAATGGGTTTCCCAGGGAAGTTGTGAATGCTCCATCCCTGGCGGTGTTCAAGGCCAGGTTCCGGCAGAGCCTTGGGTGACATGGTTTAGTGTGAGGTGTCCCTGCCCATGGCGGGGGTTTGGAACTAGATGATCTTAAGGTCCTTTCCAACCCTAACCATTCTATGATTCTATGATTCTATAAGATATAATGGTAATAATTTATCACACATACATAAGTTTGAGTTAGATTGTCTCATTTATATATGTTTTCATTTTGTATTCTGTGTTTCATGCAGCTGAAAAGATGAGGTTATCAGGAGCCATTGTCCAAGAAATTCTGTGAGTCAATGGAACTCTGTAGAATGTAACAAACCTATTTATATTTCCTTCTTGATATTCTAATAACTTTATTCTTCCAGTGTCTGAGCAATTTTCAGAGGTTGGACAAACAAATAAGTTTCTTCCCTTTGTTCCTTCCTGAAGTCTTGAAACATCAGAATCTTTAATATTTACTCCATAGAGACACTTAGCCCATTGTTTTCTATTTAATGCTGTTACATTAAAAGTTTTCACCTTGTTTTGTCAGAATTTTTCACCTTGTTTTTGTCAGAGTAACTCTCATATGACCATTGTACTTATTCCCTTTAAAGATAATGAGAGGATAAAAGTTGTTTAGCTAACATAGAAACATTTATATATTTTTCCTGAAATATAAAAAACTGGCACCTACCTGAGTGTAATGGCCAATCACAGCACCTTGTGTTTTCGCTCCAGTTCCGTATTCAAAATTTTCCTCCTCATTGTACCAGGACTGAATAACATCTGACCATGAGAAAGGGCCAGTTGACATGAAGAGATTTTCCCCACATTGTACATCTGAAAAGAGAAATGTACTGAGAAATGCAAAAAAGATACATGTTTGAGAAACAGACAGCAAAGAAAGTATGGTTTCTATAGAAATTCTCATCCCAGATGGGACAACAGTGTGTTTTGTTTTTTTCCAGTTCAGTGACATCACCCTTTGTCAATACTGGAGTTGTCACTTGACCAGTTTGCAGCATGGGCAGCCTGTTTGGCTGGTAGTTGTTGACAGACCTTCTGCATGTCTGTAGATAACACCTGCACATGTACACCACAGATTCATGACTGTAATTTTATTATGTGCAAATTTGAACCTTCACTTTTTGAACCTTCCTTCCCAGACAGTTTCATCCAGTACAAGAAATTTAGTTTCTGCTGTAAACTGGGTCTAGAATCTCTTTTTTCTGATAGATATTTTGAGAAATGATGTTTTCTTACTAAAACTTTTTTCATCCACTGAAAAAAATGGGATATACATCTGTAAAAGTGATGCAGATGGAATGAGAATAGAATTGAACTTTTCTCACTAACTGGATGTATTTATATCTAGAATTTTGCCTTTGTCCCATGCACCAAAAAAATCACATTGTATATAAATGACATTTCAACATAAAACAAAAAACAAAACAAAACCCCGAAACTGGTCATATCAGTAACATAATATTATTCAGTTAGCACATGTTTCACTTACTGGTTTTCCTCTTGCTAGCAGGACTATGTCCTAAAGTACATTCATTGGCCCAGTTTTGGGCATTCTTTGCAGCTGGAGCATTCCATTCCTTAATGAAAGAAGGAAATATTAGTCATTCAGACACATATCAATTAATAACCCTCATGAAGGAAAACATTTGGAAATTACACTTCAAATCAGGAAAAAAAAGTATATAAAATAATTTTCTTCCCCTTTTTGGGGTGTAGGAACAAAGTTACTATGCATCCAGGAGAACAGAAACTGTGAAGACTGATGAAGAACACATCAGAATCCATTAACAATGCTGTGGCTCCTCCTTTTCCTTTTCATTTTTTTTCCAAAAGAAAGAGACATTGTTGTTCATACATCACAAAATTTTCCAGACTTTTTTTTCAACCCACCCAACTTTATGTTTCTCTTGGTGATGGCCATGCTCAAACCTTAATAAAACTCTGGAGAGTGAATTTGTGGCTAAATAAAATAATGTGACCTTGCATACAGTCCTGTATTTCTCATAGAGTCCATTATGCATTAAAAATAGATTTACAGCTCACAACTCACCATCTTCAACATGTTGCTGGCAGTTGGTTTTACTCCTCTCCTGAGGGTATTATGTGTGTCAACAATAAGGTTTTGCTGATCTGTTCTGCTAGTTGACAGAGCATCGAAATCTTCAGGTTCCTAATTTGAAAGAACATGTTATGTTTCTCTTTTTCATCTGAATGTAACTAAATCTTGTATCCTGTCTAGGAAATACTAAAATACCAACATACTAATATCAATCAAGGACATGATCCTTGTGATGGAGGAGGTACTGTGATATGCTTTGCCTCCTAAGCGTCTCGAGGAGTGCTTCCATGTTCAGTAGCATTTTCACTGGTTCCACAACATAGGACTTCCTGTGTTATATCTGCCAGCCCTCTGTGTATGGCTGAGATATCCTGGAACACCTCTTAAAGTTAGGCTACTGGATCAGACTTATTTTACTATTATTGTAATTTCCTTCATAGGTTTTGAGGAAACAGGATCCAAAAATCAGCTGAAGACATGAATGTGCTTATGTGTTCCACTTCATCAGTATCTTAAACATGCCTGTTGAAGGAACCTGTTGTTTAATCACAGGATCTCCCATCACAGACCTCCTGTGATGCTTCATTAGGACATCCCACTGAAAAGAAAGTGTGCCTGTGTTTTTTATGTCATAGATTTTCTTCTGCTCCTGCCATAACTGACAGCATTTCTCAAAATTTTCATGTGTTTTCTATTTAAAAAATAGCTGTGTGAAGAACTCGACCTCTTCTTTACAACCATTCTCACTAGACTGCAGCATGGAGAACAGAAATTGAAGAATTAGGGGGAAATGTAGTCAATCCTTCAGTCACATTAGTATTTCTGAAGCAGAAGTAGCAAACTTCAGACTAAATTTGAATTGGGGAGAACCACTCTAAGAGTCTGCTGATTATGTTAGTTCATTTAGCTGTTTGAAGGAAATCAGTGATACATGTTGAGAGGATGGGACTGTGAACAAAGAGAGAAACACATAGCTCAGGACTGGTAGGATGATAAAGGGGGGGTGTTAAACAAATTCTGCCTGTAAAACTGTGGGGAATTAACAGGAAGAAGGTTAGTTGGCTAGGTTGGATAGGGCTTTGAGAAACCTGGTCTAGAAGGTGTCCCTGCCTGTGGCAGGGGGACTGGAGCTAGGTGATCTTTAAGGTCCCTTCCAACTCAGACCACTCTGTGATTCTATGATCTTTGTGAGGTCCAGACTACTAGATCTGTGTATTGGAGCTTCTGGCAAATAGTCAAATTTGACCCAAATCATAAGTAACACTGAGTCTATAGATTCTTTAGTGTGTAGGTGTGGAACCAGTCTACTGCTTTGAAATGAAACAGACTTCAAGAATAAATGTTTTCCAGATCCTAGATATCTCATCAGACTCTTTCTGCATCTGATAGCGTGCAAAGGAAAAGCCATACTCAGTCAGACCACAAGTGCCCAGGTCTCATCCAGATTTTCTGAGTACAAGGTGTGCATCTTACCTCTGCAGTGGTCAGAGGCACCACAACTGTGAGACACAGGAACACCACTGGCAGAATCATCTCTGAAAATTGGAGAATGAGGATTTAATTTATTTTTACTGAGCTTTCATTTCTCTCAATACATAATGCATCTTTCTGTGTATTGCCTAGCTTATACTCAAGTAACAAAGTAAGCTTTCTTTCTTTCCTCCTTCTCTCCTCCTCCCATTTTTAGAAGTAAAAAAATAGTTATTTCGCCCTCTGAATATCCAAATTTCTATAAACCAACTGCTTTCTACATCTCATACCTGCTGCTATAATCCTGGCCAAATACCTTCACCTGAATTCACAGTATATTTGTGAGGACCTTTGTACTTCCCTTCCTGTAGGAAACCTGCTTATTGCCATACTGTGAAACAGCTGAGGTGAGATGCTGCTTTTAGCTTGTTTTAATCTGAAATGCCCCCTACTCCCCATTGTCTGCTTTGACTGGTCTGAATTGGTTGAAAGGGGAATTAAACTCCCAACCCACGCACAGATCTCTACACTTAGGTGTCTGAGTCAGGATTTAAAACCCTTACTTAATGACCCGCACTGTGAAGCCTTGCATGCGAGCTGGGGCAGAACTGGCTGGACCAGAACTGGGACAGCTCTGGCTTTCTGGGAAAGACCTGTTTCAGAAAGCTTTTTTTTTTTTTAATCTATTACTTATTTTTTTATGACAGCTCTTGATTATGTTACAGGTAGTGTGAAACAACAACAGAAATGAGAGCCTTCTCTCATTAAAGAAGCAGCTATCAGACCCTGGACTTTACTTGCTTAGGAGGCTCAAGGTGCCATCCCAAACCACTATAGTGATCCAGGAGGTAATGCAAGGTAATTTCAAAGTTCAAGTGTCTGATTGCAATCAGACATAGGAGTTATATTCAGGTTGTTTCTGCTTAGCTACCTTGGGCAGGCAAGCAGGTGACTAGAGTAGAGTTTACTTATTTTGGCATTATTCCTAGCCTCCCACTCCAACGGAATTTATGGGCATGTTACCGCAGTGATATATTATTAGCTTAAATTCTTATTTGGTTTTGAGGGACTGCAGGTTTTAGCTTTAATTTGTTCTTGGGGAAAGGCCAATAAGGTTTGCTGATCTATTCATACTCAGCAGAACCCCTTTACCTTGAGGCAACTATTTTATATAAACCACAAGGTGCTCCGGCTCTTGGAGAACATGTGGGTAAGAAAAAATTCTTTTTTTCAAATGGTACAACAAGGCCCATTTTCCTCACCAGCTTTTTTATGTTGCTCTGGAGGTGACTCACAGTCCCCATCCTGCAGGCAAAGATGTTGCTCCAGCTCTACTAAAGAACAAAGAGTGGAAGTGGACTGTGGCTATAGGCAGCTGTAGCTCAGAGGCAAAAAAACTGGACAGACTGGCCACATCTGTACAATTATACTCTCACAGCCTCAAAATAGGGTGGCTTATTCCAAGTACTTGTAGTTGGGGAAAGATCTAGTTAGTCTGCAGGAAAAACGTACTGATAATTAACAGTATAAGTCATTGATTTTCTGTTCTAGGTATTGATTTATGTCTCTTATGTTTAATTTGGCATCACCTGTGCCTCCTTGAAGTGCTTCAGGATCACAGAAGTTTTTTTTCTAACTTTTGTACCTCTTATTTCTCAAAGCAGTTACAAAACTTTGCAATGTATATGACCTAGGTGTTTAGCAATAAAAGATTATACTTCCAATAACATGAAAACCTATTCTTTTAACTTAATTTCTGACTAGAAAGTAAAAGGAGTTGGGGGTTATTTTTAGCTGTACTCAAGTTACAAACAAAACTTTGTCTTCTGAGTGCAAAATGTGATGATATGCAAATAGAAAACAACCTTTTTTGATCTTAAAGTGTGTAAAACCAAATTGTTTCAAAAGAGAAATAACTTTTCATTGAAATTGTGAAGCTTTCGGTTTTGCAAAATCAAAATGAAGATGCTCACTTGAAGACATGGGCAAAGTATTCATTCACGGTAATATTTTCTATGAATTAACTTTCAGTTAAATATAATTGGTAATTTAATACATAATACAAGTTTCAAAATGCCATTGAAATGCTTTTTAAGATCTAGTGGGTTTCCTGCTCCAAGATATTAACATACTTTTGGCAATCCCACTGATTTCAACCAAATGCTTATAGTTTATGAGATGTAAATTTAATTGCTCTGCATTAATTTCTAGGCACTGGTCCTAAAATCAATCTCCCTGTCCCCCTCCCTTGTTCCCCCTCAATCAAACATAAATCAGGACATGTGCCAAGTCTTACTGACTTTCCTGCAACTCCATCTGTGAACAGGGATCTGCCACTGAAAGATGGTGCTTTAGCATCCCTAGTTTGTATGAGTTTAGCAAACTTATGTGAATATGTTTTTCCCATCTCTCCTCCTAAAAAAAAAATGATGTGTCTTAAATGGTTCATACAATTCAATACCTATTACAAAAAAAAAAAAATCCTCATTATTTTTTATTATCCTTGAAAAAGACCTGGAATGGAATAATACTAGCTGCTATTTCACTTGTACAGTATTATTGCACAAAGTCCTACTTAACAATCACCTTGTACATTGGTGATAAATTGCACAGGGTGGTAATTTCCTCACCCTGAAAATAAATTGTGATAGCTACATAAAGCAAGAAATATACTGAACTGAATATATATTCAATTCAACAATTTGGTCTGTCTCTTTCTCTATGTACATATAATCTGC
>JANHGB010039263.1:0-10718 GCA_026283785.1 Coracopsis vasa
TCTGCTACTTTGACTTCAGAGGAGGAGGAATATCAGCTGATTTTTGGTTCAGCTTCCTGTCTTCCCTAATTTTCAAGCTAACAATGTGAGTAGGCTTGAGACAAGTTGTCCCTAAACTTTTACATAAAAATAAATGTCAATGAAAAAAATATTTTCCCCTTCTTTCTATAATTTTTCATTTGGTCTTTCGTAGTCAGTGTCCCTGGTGTTAGAACTCAACCTTTTCAAAGCAAAACCAGATATAAGCGCTCTTGGTTTTCCCTTTCTTTTTGCACCCAGCAGTTCCCATGGTTCTGAAAATCAGTTTTTAATCTCCCCAGTTAAAAATAGATTTGAGTTCAATAAACAAGAATATGAAATCAATTTTTATCTTTTTTTCTGAGACAGGTGAGTACATCTCTCCCTAAATTTCTATGTCTTCAATTCCTTTCCAAATCCTCATAAGTAATCCTGCTTTTACAAACATATTTAGCTTCCTTTTTGGAGATCAGAGTTGCAGATGGTGAGATTTTTATAAAAATATTTAATCTGGAAATAAACCAAAGAGGATTTAAAACTATGATGGGAAAAAACAGATGAAGAAAACAATCTTGAAGTGATCCAGGAAATTCGAAAGACAGCTCAGACCTGTTATATTTAGTATGTTAGTGCTTGTTCGCATTGTATTTTCCTTCTGTATAGAGTTGCAAGCATAGATTTCGGAACTTCTTGTAATGACATAATCTGTGCTAGTAGGGACCATATGCATTTATAACAAATTGTTTCTAACATGGTAATTTGTGAACAGCAAAACAAACATTTCTTTGTTCAGAAAATTTTGAGGTTTTTTGATCTTCTCTACTTTTCAGCATCTTTCTTTAGGTCCAGAATGCCTACTTGCATTTTTATTAGCATGTTAATTTTTTTAATGTGTTAGATTTCAATAAAAGAAAAAGATTGTAGTAATGTGAATTGAAGCATTTCAAACAGGTAGATGAAAGAAGAACATAGTGGAAAATGCCTCTGTGAGATTTCCTTCAGTTGAAGGGCTGTAACAAATAGCACCTATCCCTTTGTTGGCAAATGGAAGAACCGGAGGCATGACTGGACAGCTGCAAGTGCTAAAATAGGGAGTACACATAGTGCTGGGCTTATGACAATAGGAAAGGAATTGAGTTTTGTCCCACCTGTGGAAGAAATTTTGGCATTTGGGAGAGAGAGAAATATCTGCTTGTCTGTGAAATGGCAACAATCACTGAATCAGCATAGCTTAGTGCATATTACCTTGGGAAAGAAACATTTAGGAGACCTCCTTTAAAAAGGCTGTGAGACGTGAATGTGTTATATAAATAAATGGTTAGCCTTGAGGAGATCATTCTTTACTTCTGCAAAACCAACTTTTAGGTATGTGCAGAAAAAAATGCATCTTCTTCCTTTAAGAAGTGGTTTCTTTTCACATTTTATTTAAATACCCAACCAGGGGGAGGGATATGACCACACTTAGAGGATTACAGTGTTACGTGTATCACTTCACCATAACGTTCGCACACTCCAATGAAGTAGTTTGCTTAAGGAGGAAACAGAAAAATAGATTTATGCTTGGGTTTGATTTTTCTGTTAAATTTAGCTATCTAAAATATGTGAAGAACTAAAAAACACTCGATGTGATTTTTTTTAGCTTTCCCTAAACAGTAATGATGTCTAGAAAATTCTTATTCACTTATCTTCCCATGCTGCAGTTCCCTTAGGAGGCAGCAAGTCCTGAACAAAGCTGGGTAGCCAGCTCTGCTGTTACTCCAGTACATGAGCTGTTGCCTCCAATTTTGTGTCACTTGCAAACTTACTGAAGGCACACTCCTTCCCTTCATTCAGGTTGTTGATGATGTCAAATGGTAAATGGTGTAGCCCATGTATTAACCACTGAGTAACACCACATGTAGCTGCCAGTTATAGTTTGAATCATTGGCCAAGCTTTCAAGCCCAGTAGTACAAGCATCTTTTTTTGTCCACCTTGTACTCTGCTGGTCCAATCCATAGCATTTCAATTTACCGGTATAGTATGGTCAACTCTCAAAAGCCTTCCTAAACCCGACATAAATGATATGCACTATTCTCCATTATCCACAGAGACATCTATTTCTTGGTAAAAGGCTTGACGGGATTGGTGAGGTATAGTTTGCCTAATGGTAGTTCCATTATGGCTTGCTCTTCTTGTGCTTTTTGTGTTTAGATGTGACTTCTGTGTAGACTTGCTCCATAATTGCCACTGAGACTGAGGTCAGGCTGCCTATCCTGAACTTTCTGTGCAAGTATTATTTTGTCTCTCTTAAGATTTATCCTTTCTGTGGTTTATTGGATGAGTTTTTGAGTTGGATTACAGGCAGGTACATGCTTTATATGCTTCTGCAAATAAAAATATTACAAAATGGAGCTCAGCTTAGAAATAGTTTTTCTTTGCATTATCTGGACATGTATTTGAAATTGCAGTGCCTGTTACTTCTACACTGTCAAGCTCATGAATGTAGATGAACGTTGCCACTGGAAAGAGAAAGAATACCTTGCAGTATAGGTCATGTAGTTCAGCGTTTGAAATCTATGCATTCATTAAAGGTAATGAGTATCCCAAACATGAAGCCCTGTCAATTCCAATAATAATGAATCAGGAGAGCTGAGTTTTCCGTAGATCTGAATGTATTATTGTGAAAACAGCTTTAATGACTTCCTGACAAAATTTACAATGAAAACATAGTTCAGCTAATTAGTTTTGTTTATATTCCTTTGACAGGAGGACTGTGGCATGTGTTTGTAATTCCCCTTGGAGCGCAGTGTTAAGTTTTAATATTTACATTTTAGTTCCCAGTATTTGGTTTCTAAAACAAGAACAAGCTTTCTGCTTTAGTCCCTTCTTTCTCTGCTGCCAGTATTAAGTGTATTAAAAAGACACACAGCAAACACTTAGAAAACTGCTTTTTTTCACCCCAGAAAACTTGCATTTCATATCTGGACATTTTTCTACTTTCTTTATTCTCTCTAAATTTCCCTTTCTCCTTTAGGTTAATGACCTTCACATTAACATCAAACAGGTCTTCCTGTAAGATCAGGTGTCTTGCCTTTTGTACAGAGGAATAGCTAAAAAAGGAAGAAGAGGAGGAAATGTTTTTCATTTATTGTATATTGATTTAAAAATGAAGGACTATAATGGAAACAATAATATAACTTTACCCAAAGCAGCAGCGAAGCTTCAGTGCTACTAGTGTGCAGACTAACGATCATTCTTTGTTCAGAATTACCTCTGTATTCTTCAAAGAAATTGCAATGGAAATGAAGTTGCTGTGCTAAGAGTGAAACTCAGCACCTACATTTGGGTGGAAATCTTCACACTTTTGAGGATACTTTTCTGCTAAATACATTTTCATCTTTGTTCTGATTCTGATAAATGGAGAGTAAGAGAAAAGAAAGGTGAAAAATGCCCAGATAGTAAATGCAAGTTTTCTGGGAAAAAAAGATTCTTTGGTTGAAAGTCCTCTGTCCTCTAAATGTAGAACTTCTTGGGCTGTGAAGTCAGACAAAAAGTGTAAGCTCCTAGGAGATTGATGTCCTTGCTATATTATTCAGTCAATATCTTTAGTTATTTGGAAACTTTTAGTGATTCTCTAATAATATGAGAAGTATGTTAATATTTCATTGTTTTTTCCTAAGGCTCCCTGCTAATCACTTATAGAAATGACCATTAAAAATTCAGAGAATGGATCAGCACGGGTTGTTTTGGAAGTGTGCTGTTGTATCATTGTTGCTGTACTTGAAAACATGGTTAGTAGCACAGTTGGAAAAAGACCACGAACATTTCATACCTATTTGGATGTAATTTTGTTTTATTCATTATGATTTATTTATGATTGTATATTGTCAGTAGTACAGAAGCATTGAGAAGCTCTGAATAAGTGTTTAATTGTATCAGACACTATAGACATGAAAGGTAAGCAAAAGAAAGGCTATTCTCCAGCTAAGTTATGATCTTACAGGGTAAAGGTATGGAGGGAGAGAGGAAGCTGCTTTGCCATCGCTTTACAGGTCAGGCTATAAAACAGTTGAGTTTTGTCTCTTTTTTTCTGTCTTTCTCCCCCTCATTGTCTCTCTTATTTAAAATATCTTGAACACATACACAACCAGCTTCATATAACAGTAGAATTTCTTCCTGGGTGCCAAAATTGGATTGCTTACTATAAACCGAAGGGATGTTACAGAATACATACAAGTAATGACCAAATTTTTCAGCCCAATGGAGTTATCCGTCATTTTGCCAAGTCAAGTTGTTAGTGATTGAGGACAGTTTTCAACACCCTGACTGTGGAGGTGCTCCTGCCTGAAGAATGACCAATGCATAGTGTAATAAAATCTCTATTACTGTTGCCATTTTTCACAATTCTCTACTAAGCTGGTTGTTTGATAGATTTCATGAGATTATAAAATACTGTATATAAAATGCTTATGGGACACTGATGTATCTTCTGGCCATATGTGGGAGAGTGTCCCAAGGAAATCTGTTTTATGGCCAGTTCTGTTCTTAGTGAAATGTGGTGTGTAAAACTTCAGAAATCAGATTCTTGGTGCTGATTCCTCAGTAATAACATGTAAGAAAAATAACAAACCGTTCTTTATAAAAAGCAGTGTAGCACAATTGGAGATGTTTGGGGTTTATCCAAGACACTAAAACAGAGTACACAGGAGGAGTGATTTAAGGAATAGAATCTATTGGTAAAGAAGAGGAAAGTTATTTATGTCAGTGCTTTAGAAAGATATCTTATTCAATATCATTTATAGGAAAGCTATACGTAGAGAATTGTCTTCTATTCCTTTGATACTTTATTCCTAACAATATGTTACTGAACATTATTTCTTTAGAGAAGAATACCTTTGTGCCACAGAATAGATTTCTTGACATATTTTAATACAGGACTGTATAATTACAACTACAGATTCTTTATTTTTGTATTTTTTGTTGTTGTTTTTCCTTAAAACCTACAAGGCAATTTGCTTTACTTTTCCTTTTAATACAAACAAACACTTCCTAATTACAGTAATCAGTTCACATGCAGTAATTGCATTAGCTATGTAATTATTATATGCATCACCTGGACCTCTCTTTGTGTTGATAGACAAAATCAATAATTCTCAAGTAGGAAGAATCGTGAGGGTGATTATGTGTTGAAGTGCTCGGAGTTCAGATTGCATTTGATTAAATTAATTGGTTAGAGATTTTAGTAATTAATGTTCTTCATTAAAATACAAAGAACTAAACAAATGCATATGCTCTACCCTTGCTGACAAATGGTCATGCACACTGAATGCCAGGATTTGCAATAGAAAAGCAGAGTGGCAGAATAAACCCAGGATCTTGAGGCTGCAAGCTTAACAAAAATTCTTGCCATCTTTCATTACTCACCTATTCTATCCTGAGAATATGAATTCACAGACAGTTGTTAGATCTTGCTTTTGGTACTGTCTTGTCTGTCAGATACGCAGTCTTGTATGATTTCCTCCTCCCCCCTCCCCCCCTCCCCCAGTATTAGAAGAATAATGTGTTTGCAACACTGCTGATTACTCATCAAGCCAGCAGAGAGTAATACACAGCTGAAGTAAAAAATTACTGTGAATACATACCAAAATAATTAGCACTTATATGCAAAGAAAACTTCAATTTTACTCAGAACAAAAGTTTTGAAGGGGGTTACAGAGCTCAGTGCACCAGGTTTCAGTCTTGTTTTACCTAATCACCTAAGTTTTTCAACAGCAACAAGAGAAAATCCACAGTTCATATCATAGAGTATTCCCACAGTGGATGTTTTATATAATCTGTGTGATGCATAAAACCAAGCACCCTGGAAATATTTCTTATATCAGTTTGTCTCAAAATGAGTCCAGAAAACATTTAGAAAAATAGTATATGCTATTAATAAAGACTCTTTCTTCATATCCAGATTACAAAATAAGGATGTTCTATGTCAATGGTATTCTTTTGCTTCTCTTTGACCACACTGTATGGGAAAATAATTGCCTATGCAACATTCAGGTCAGCTCTGTCTTGGAGAGAGGAAGGAAGAAAATCAAAAAGGACTCGTCCTCATGACACAAGAACACAAGTCAGAAAAAAAGTGAACACCAGCATTAATGTGCCGCATGGCTATGAAATGTCAGCTTTGTGTGTGCTGTATGGTTCAGAGAAATGTGAGCAAAAAACCAATGAAACAGCAAGTTCTGTTATCACTGTAGTAAAATCAGGAGTAGCTATTGCAGAGCATTGCTGAAGGGCTAGCTCTGCTTCCCCAGAAGAAAGTTTCTTTGGACAAAGGAGGCACCTTGTACTGGTCTTGAAACCAGTCAATTATATCCATGACCAAAGAGAATCAGCTCCAGCGGTAGAGTAAAGAAGCATCCCAAAATAGACGGTAAGAATGAAAGACTGAGAAAATGACAGGCAGTGTTGTGTACATCAGGATATGGTATTTCTGCAGGAGTAACTTCCCAAAAACTTACTCTTCTCAGCAAAGCTAGACTACATGAAAGTGCTGCTCTACACATTACAAATCATTCTACAGCAGCAGTAACTTAAGAAATGGTGCTGCCTGAGGTGCTTGTTTCTGCTTTTACTGTGGACTTGAAAAAGGTAGTAGAATGAGAAGTTGCACGCAGGTAGAAAGAATGAGCATGGGTGTGGAGCTGCTTCTGTCTGAGAGGTGACTGCATGAAACAGAACTCTTCAGACTGCAGGGCACCTGAGATTTGATGTGACAGAAGTCTATACCCAAATGTACAATGAAAGAAGAGGCAAGGGAGCAGCTAATCACTGTTTCCAAAACAAGAATTAGAATGCATAGAGTTAAGTTAGCATCTGGAAAGTTCAGAATAATAAAAATTCTCAGTTATAGTTAAGTCCTGGAATTTCTTTGCCAAACAGCATTGTTCATAACTTATTTTACATGAGTTGAAGTGATAATAAATTCCACTGGTAACTTGAGTACAAAACCCTCTCTCATTCAGGAGGTAGTTGAGTCAGAAGCTGAGAGAAAAATCTTGGACTGCATGTGGGGTCCATCCCCTGTTGATAACTGCTAGGGACAGAGTTTGGTAAATCTTTTCTCTGTATGGCTCTACTTTAATATGTATGTTTTTAAAGCTGAAACTAAGTATAGTTTGAAACAGTAAAGAAAGCTGGATTTTAGATTGCAAGGTTAGAGATTGATAAAGTACCTTTTCACAAGTGCAGCACATGGCCATAAGATCACTGAACCACAGCAGCTGTTGGGGATAGAACTCAGATGCTAGTAAAATTCAAGAGCAGAAAGCAGAATCATAGGACAAGAAGTTACTGAAATGTATTGAAGAGCAAAGAAAATGTTATGTAAATATGTGTGTGTTTTTTTTAACCCACAAATAATGTTCTATTATGAATTTTGAAGGACATACCACATTACCTGTAATACTTTGGTAAGCTGGACTGTATTACAAAAATTGCACTGCAGTATATAGCAGAACTTCTTTACCCTTCTAGCAATATTGTAGGAACACTGAAGGGAAAGAAGAAAAGAAAGGAAAAAAATAGGAAGACCTTTAAGTCCATTAATGGAAGTTTTACTGCGGCCTTAACTTTTATGCAGACAGATTGTGTCAGCAGGTGACAAGTGGTGCTAAAGAGGTTATGCTTCTTTCAGGCTTGAACCCTTTTGGAGGTCTGAATTTTTAGAGAGATGAAGGTATTTTGAGGGGGTCACCAAGCAACTTTAAGAAAGGGTAGAGCAGGGAATCTAATGTATAACCGTGTAAGTGTAAGTTTGCCCCAGATGAACATGTAGGTATCTCATACAGTCATGGTGAAGCTCAGCTGTTTCTCGTGGTCACAGGGTAGCACTGGAGGCTGCTGGTTCCAGTGCTGTAGCTATCGCACCAGCCTGCAAGAGCTGCTTCTGTAACCGATCAGAGATGTAATTGTTCCCAAGTTGGCTGCCACTATCCTCGCTTTTCCATTTGCAGTTCTACTTAATGTATTTTTAATTTCCTTATAATTTTTACCCTCCTCCCCAACCCCCAAAGTTGGAGAAGGTTACAAAAGCAAGCAAAGAGAAGGTTTACTTTGTGCATTCCTCAGCCTAAAAAATGCCCAAAATGGACAATATTTAAAAATTTTCCATGGAAAATCATCTGCACAGATTGTGAATTGTATGCCAGTTTGCAAGAGAGATTATGATTTGCCATAAAATGGAGTAAGCAATCATAGAATCACAGAGTGGTTAGGGTAGGAAGGCACCTTAAAGCTCATCCAGTTCCAACCCCCTGCCACAGGCAGGGACATCTTTCACTAGACCAGGTTGCTCCAAGCCTCCGTGTCCAGCCTGGCCTTGAACACTGCCAGGGATGGGGCAGCTACAGCTTCTCTGGGCAACCTGTGCCAAGGCCTATTCCAATGCAATAAGGGCTTTTCCTTTCCTGCTTCAAAAACCTTTTTCTCCCTGGTATGTGTGTAACTAATACCAGTTTAACACTGTGCTACATTCAGCGCTCCCAGCAGTATAGAAGTTTAATCCATATCAATATAAACAGATGAGTGATTACCTTACTTCAAGACTACAATTTTCTAACATCTTTTTCATTCTGCTTACTGTCTCTTAAATTATCATTAAGGATTACTTTAACAGCAAGTTCAGTACAGATCTTTTGTTTATCCAATTCTGTTTCTTATTTTGTGTTTCTTCTCATTTAAAAGAAAATGAGTTTTTCTATTTACCAGAAGCAGAGGAGTTCTTTGGATTCACTTAACAAGTATTCCCTTTTGTCATTTCCTACTGAAAAAGCTTTTGAGGACACTGTCTTTAGCCTATTAAAGTTGAAATATAAAGTACTTTCAGAAAGCTACTTCTTATTCTGAATTTTATAGGATAAATTGCTAAGAGTTGGCTTGTTTTTCTGCATTTTTCATCTGTAAGGAGCTGTTTTCAGAAATACATTTGTGAATCTCAAAAATATTCTTTCTTTAAGCATTAGTGCTACACCTGGAAACTTCTCATTAGTTCTAGCCGTATCATTTGTGGAGTTCACTACACTTCAAAGTACTTTTAAAGATTGTAACAGTGGTCCCTCATGCTACACAAATGCTCACAGGGAGTTTGGTTATGCTGAGAAACACTGAGTAAAGTATTAATTGTGATCTAGGAAATCAGATCAAAGCACAGGTTTGGTGGCTGGGTATACTTGGTAGCTATTTCTGTAACTAGTGATTAAAACATGTCTCATTGACATAAGAACCTGTAAGCGAACAGGGAACAGAGAGATTATGCTGATACAGAGGGACTGATAAATTAGTTTTGAGCAGGTAAGATTCAGCACCCTGGCTGCTGGAGACAAGTGCAGGTAATTTTTAGGTGCAAACACATGTTATTTATGTGTAATCTTTGCATTTTGATATTTTCAATATCAACTTTTAACTATGAATCTATTATCTTGTGTCACCAGAAGTACGTATTGCAACCTAAACCACCATTTATCAAGTCTGCCCATGTGCTGGATTGTTTGTGTTTTCATGCGACAGAGGTTTGAGAGAACTTGAATCACTGACCTTAGCAGTAATCCTGATCTCTGCACCTCTTCTAGGGATGCAGAGCTTCGGTGCAGCCACCTTATGCTCATAGTTCTGTATCTTAGCATCTCAATGATGATGTCTTGTAAATGTATGTAATCTCCTGTAAATAAATGTTTGGCTGGTAGCTAGTTCAGGTTCATAAAAATTTCTTGTCAGCTGGGGTTATTCTTAAGAGTACTTGTATATCTTTGTTAAAGATATCAGTAAAATGCAATAAAACAGGAGTTGTTTATACAGTAAATAAGAGCTTCTGTCATCGCTAGATGGAATCTCAGCCACTCTGTGAAGGCAGCTTTGTCAGCATTTCAGTCATAGTATATCTCTGTTCTCCAATCTCTCCTTCAATAGCATAGTCTTTAGCATGTGATGATCAGCATCCCTGGCCTGTGCTTGCTGGAAGAGTATATCTTCTCAAGCATCATTTTTGATTTCTTTTTGGTACATACCCTGTGATCAAACCCTTTCCTGGGGTCCAGTGTGATTCAGTGCTAGAGGCTTTGATACTTCAATGTGATCAACTTCTTTGCAGTTAATTATGTAGAAGAAAATGGGATTTGTATTTAGAGGACAGAACTAATGTTAATCTGTGCAACTATACACTGCTGCATTCCTTACAGGCCCTGCTGCAAAACATCTGATATATGCGGGTGGTCATGTGAAAAAACATAAGTGCCTATTCCTTTTTTTATTGTGCGTGTTACATCGATAAATCCTTAACCTACAGTTATGTTCTTTGAAAAAAATGTTTAAATGCAGCCTGGAGAAGGCTCTGGAGAGACCTTAGAGCAGCCTTCTGGTGCCTAAAGGGCCTGACAAGAAAGCTGGAAAGGGACTTTTTGCAAGGGCACATAGTGACAGGACAAGAGGGAACGGCTTTAACCTGGCAGAGGGGAGACTGAGATTAGCTATTAGAAAGAAGTTCTTCCCTGTGAGGATGGTAAAGCACTGGCACAGGGTGCCCAGAGAAGCTATGGCTGCCCCATCCCTGGCAGTGTTCAAGGCCAGGTTGGATGGGCCTTGAAGCAACCTGGCTAGTGGAAGGTGTCCCTGCCCATGGCAGGGGGTTGGAACTGGATGAGCTTTAAGGTCCCTTCCAACACAAACCACT
>JANHGB010039265.1:0-19867 GCA_026283785.1 Coracopsis vasa
GACTGGTCTGTAGTTCCCTGGGTCATCCATTTTCCCTTTCTTGAAAATGGGGGTTATATTTCCCTTTTTCCAGTCATTGGGAACTTCACTTGACTGCCATGACTTTTCAAATATGATGGACAGTGGCTTAGCAACTTCATTTGCCAGCTGGTTAAAATAAAATAGATTAAAACCAGCAAGTACCACATATTAACTGTTGATACTCATACCACAGACTTCTTTGCTCCATTCGCAATAGCTCCAATATGAGCATTACACACCTTCTAGCCTCCCTAGGTAAGGTATCAGGAAGAGGTATTTCCCATCAACTACTCAAGTAAGAGGGTGGACAGAGGTTCCCCATCATTATAGCTACAGTAACATCATTGTGTTAGATGATGTATGAAGGTCTCCTCCTCCTCTTAGCCACCTGGCAAACTATGCAGAATTCTCTGCTTGTGTCCTTATCCTCTTTCAGCCACTCCAGGAATAATGGCTGAACAAGGAATTGCTTTGCTCTCCTCTGAGCAGTAGCTGCTGTTTCTACTCCCCGCTGCCTCCCAAAGGCTCCTATCCCATGACGAAAACGCAACACATAACCCAAGGCAACAAGGCAAATAGAGTTAATTTAAACTGCAGTTCTCTAAAGCAGCAGTACATGAAATTTCAGCAGAACCTCAAGAGCGGTACAATTCACACATCCAGCACTGCTCATTTAGTTTCATACAGGACATGTACTCATACTTTGAACACATTAGCAACATGGTTTTTATCTGTCTTACTGCTAGAAGACAGCAACACTATGCTCCTTCCCACACACTAGGAATTATGATCATATCTGCATAATCACCCAGAGCCAGAGAAAAGTGACATAAATATTATGCATTGCTTGTTACCATGGCTAAAGCAGTCTAACAGGGAGGCAGAAGAAGGCAGGTCCTGTACTTCAGACCTATCCTGGGAGGTCCTAAAAAGGACTAGAATCCAGAACTTGGTAAGGCTAGATTCAGAAGACTCAAAACCCACAGTACTACACTATCATTTCCCAGCAAAAAAGTCTTACCAAGCTGGCACTGAAAGAGCTCTATTCTCTAGAACTAAACTTCTCTAGCTCAAGAACACTACTCAAGCCTCCACTACAATTTCCAGACAACTTGCTGTGCTGTTACATTCCTTGCTAGTCAGTGAGCCTGAGGTACTGTGGTTTCCAAGGTGATTTGTGGGCTGAAGGACTCACACATACAAGCAGGCATAGCAGTCATTTACCTTATTTATCTCAATTTTCAAGCTCTGAAATACAAGCACACTACGCAACAACACTTCATATTGAGCGTGACTCACCCACACATAAGGAAATGGTCCAAGACCACTTACTTCTACAAAGGCCACTGAACAACATCATCTGGCAAGTAATTTACCAGCATGACTAATTGAAACTCTTAACATCACACCAAAGTACCTTGATGCCTGGTTTCATCACTGCTTATAACAGCAGCAGTATTCTGAGCAGTGCTTTCACAATCTTCATTTCACGATCAGAATCACATGCAAACACTACTTCCTACACAATGGGAAATGGGAGAGGGAATATCATCCAAATACTTCTGAGCTCTTGCAAAGGCACAGAACTTATTTTAAAAGCTGGTTCTACAACATCAAGAGAAAATGCTATTTATTTCTTTATACAGGTCCACATTCTAAGAAATTTTACAGACAAGAATGCTACTGACTTGATCTCTAATCTTTAGTGCCTAAAAGAAGACTGCTTTAAAGAAGCAATTTGGATTTGGCAGCAGGGCAAACCTTTCAATTACAATCTTTCCTCTTGCACCCATATGCTCTGATTCAGCATTCAGTTTTTCTTTCTTTTCCTGAAGGCATTTAGTGTTCCCTTTATGCTTTGCAAAAGCAAACACCTGACCATTCAAAAAGGAAAACAACTGAGGTGGGCAGCAGCAATTCTGCAACCTTTATCACAAGCTGGGCTTCAGCAGTTTTCCTCAACTGACCCACAATTTCACATAATGCAGCCAGCAGCTCTGAATAAACACAACTTTCTGCTGTCAGGCCCCAATCTAAAGCCTACCAATTCAAGTGTGAGCCTTTATTATGCAGAGCTTTAAGACGAGAAAGGTGGCAAACAAGAGTGTGTATATCTGCATGCGTATGTCCATGCATACGCACGTTTCAGAACCACAGGTGAGAAAAATTCAGCCTCTCTCCCATGAATTCAGCGTTAGCATTGGGCAAAATGCAATTAAATGAAAAAAAAAAGTAAAAATCATACATGTAGAAATTACAGAGCTGAAAAGGAGATCTTTAGCTTTCTTCTGTTTCAAGGCATCTAAATGTTGCACGTTTAGTATAAGTTCTTATTGCTACTAACACACCAAGAATCATCAAAAGAGAAGAATACAAGGACATCTTTCTGACTAAAATTCAGCATCTGCAAAGACCAAGGCATACCAATAAGCATCTCAATACAACAGGTAAGCCCACTGCTTCTCTATGACCCTGTGGCAGAAAATCATGCTCATTGCTGTCACGGCTAAGCAGCTATGAAGGGAGTACTTAGCATCTGTCATTGAACTCAGTCTAGTTTTTCTGCTGGACTGAGTTCAATCCCATGAACAGCAAGGTCAGGAATATTAGAACATTTAGGTACACCACCAAGCTATTAAAAGAAACCAGGGAATACCATTTATCTTCTACCAGAGAAGAAACAAAACCACATGGAAACACAAAGCAGCACTAAGCATGTAAATAGCATTGAAGAGATGACCACAAAGATATGCAAAAGAGTTAATGCTAATGTATAACAGGTGCTTTTTTAGCAACTCAACCTACTTTGAAAAGATGCTTGGTCACACTTGGTGTGCACATAGGAACCAAGATCTTTACCTGAGTTATAACTTCTTTGTTTTGAGTACAGAACTTCTCCTGTTCTACCACCAGAATTACTTGTCATTGCACAATGATACACATAATATAACCAGAACACTGGGCAATAAGAAAATACAATTTTCTTGTTATATAAATGGCATGCAGAGGGAAAGCAGTGGAAGTGTTCTCTGGGAGGAAAAAAAAAGTAAGCTGGCATCAAATGTGGAAAAACTACTGAGAATTGTTATTGTTCCAATATTTCATTTGGTGATGTAACCACTGAAATTCTCAAGAACCGCAACTTGTCAAACTTTAATACACTTTGCCAATTTTGTGAACAAATTGACTCCAGCTTAACTGAGGGTCACCACTCAAAGAAAAAAATCCACCCCAAACCAGAGACTGCAATTAGGAATTATATGCAAAGAAGAAAAGACAAACTTAGAGAAATAAACATTATGCTTTTATAGTTCCCATGTTGATACTCAACAGCTGATGTTGAATTTTAGTAGTCACACCATTGGTTTGTTAATAGCAGCAGTCATAAAAGCCCTAATTAAGCCCCATGTGCACCTTGACCACACAAACTAACACCCTGTATTCTTGTTTCAGCACCTTAGAAAAATCACATCTTTCCCGTATGCTCTGATTTTTAATTATTATTTTGCTGGGGGGTTAGGTTCCTATTTTGTTTGCTTCTTCCTGATACTACCCCTTCAGTTCCAGTATAGACATCCTGAACTGCCAAGAGCTGATGTGTAAAAGCTCTCAAACTTGATTGTCAAAATACTGAAACAATTTCCTTGTGTTTATCTTCTTTGCTTTCTGAGTGTTTGTAATAAAACTGCTTCCAAATTCAATATTTGTATTTAAGAGGCTGTAGTATTAGCTAGAGAGGCTCAGAGTGCAATCCTGGTGATATTACATACTATGAAGCAAGCACAAAAGAAATCCAGAGCTTTCTGTAGCCCACTTTTTCTTATGTAACTCAGGAAAAAACATTTTTTAATCTCACTCTCTCTCTGAGACAGTTCATTAAAAAAGTATCAGAAATTGCTAGCTTTCTTTGTGATGGATTTTGTGGTCATGAGAAGCGACAGATAAGGATGGTAGTTGCTGTTTAGACTCTGGGATGTTAGTTTGCCCAAGAAGCCATCCCAATTCCCAGTTCACCAGTCAGGTTTATAAATTGGGCAGTGGCAAGTCATGTTAAATGGAAACTATCTCAACACTACAGTGTTCATTGCCACAAAACAATCTCTGACCTATTGATACCAGTGATTTAATATGTTCTTTTCCATCCTCTTGCCACAGGGTTTAAAATAAACCTTTCTTACAGACCATCATCAGAAGAGACACAGGGCACCAAATTGCCTGCCATGTAAAAACTGTCAACAGAGGAAGCACTTGTCATGATGCCATACAACAGCGACCTGTTCTAGCAGCTCTTAAGGAAAATGTTATCAACTTTATCTCATCCTATCGGAAACACTAACAGCTCTGCACAATCTCCAGTGCAAAAACAGCTTCAGGAAGTAGAAATCACTGCTGAATTTCACAAGGCATTTAATGAAATCAGATGGCACAGTGAAATTAAGCGTCTTCACAGAGTCACACCATGAGTATATATAAATGGCAACAGAGTGCAACCATATCTTTATGCCTAGGTTCTTCCTTCTGACCTATTACAGACCTGAAGTCCCACATCTTCCTTCTGTGACAAGTCTAGCTGGTTTCAGAACATACAGCATGGCTGTGCGAATTCCAGAGGGAGAACTTTACACAGCCAACCTCAAAGTCACATTGCTGAAACCTAAACTGATTCTTACCACCTCTGAAGTAGGGATTTGCATACTTTACATGCACAAACACCTGTTCTCATAGAAAAAAAAAAAAACTGAGGTGGAAAACAATGTCTCATTTTAGTTTCACAAATCAGTATTACAGACTAATTCAGAGTCTTGATAGACTCAAGTATTCTTATGGCAAACACAACATCCATTAAAGGTCAGGTAAGTAGAACAGAAGAAAGAGGGGGAAAAGAAACATTTCTGGGTTTGTTTCTTTTTTTTTTTTTTTTTATATTTCTAACCAAAATATTTGGGCATTTGTTTCATTTCCCTTTAATAATCAATTTAGATCAACTAGCTTAATCCATTCTCTTGAAGCAGTGACAGCTGAAATCATACAATGGTTTCATAAGATGGGTTGGAAATGACCTTAAGATCAAGTTCCAATCCCATGGCAGGGACACCTCACACTAATAAGTCAACTACCTGTTAAGATGAAGAGAAAGAATATGCCCAACCAGGTGTTGCAGAGAACTTGCCTCTCACAATCCCTCCTCCAACAAGTGTTTAACCAGTTATTATGGAGCAGACATTATCTGGAGGACTAGAAACCTTTCTCTCCAGGCCCTGAAAAATCTGCTTTCTCTGCTATTTTCACATTAGTAAAAGCAGCACAATTGTTGGGCATGAGGCAGCCTGGTAAGCCAGCACTTCTACAGGAGCTAACCTCACACTGAATCCAAGTGTGTTAGACAAACCCAGGCATCTATAAAGTATAGCTTTTTACCTAAGTCAGCACACCTGTGACACATACCTATCACTATGGCAAGCAATTTGCTCAAGAATCATCCAAATCACCTGAATAAACAAAAGCTTAGAGATGCATTACAAATGAGAATTCTGATAGGCAATATTCACACATTGTTTTATGTTAATTGTGACAGAGGTTCAATGGTATCAGGCCCTGAACCACAGCATAGGGTTGCAAACTGCACTTCAGATGTTCCTGCTTCCTGAAGAGATCTAAGAATTAAATCAGTGCTTAAAAAGCAGTATGGAGGTAGATGAGTGCCTGGACCTTCTCTCCTGGCTCATCAAAACCAGTCTTCTAAGACTGTAAACACAGTGGCATACAATCACTACTGTTAAGTGATTTCAGAGTACAACTACTGCACCTTTTCTTTGCATAGCAAAACTGAAGTGAAGCAATGTAAGCACATATAGGATGCTAAGCAACAGAAAGAAAAATCAGAGCATGGGCAAGTGTAAGTTACATAACTACTCAGAGGAGTAGTTTATGAGTTTATTAGAAAACTTTGGCAATTGCAATTGACTTCTCTGGAACCTAGGCTCCTCTCACAGGATATAAATGTTCACAGGATATAAATATTTGCTACTCCCTTCAACCCATACCTGAGAAAACCACATAAGAAGGTCTGACTGGGCTTTCTTGCATCTGTCAAAATTAAAGTGGAAGCGTGAAATGCTTGGGTTTGTCCCTTGCAGCACTTTAACACTAGAATGCGGACACCCTTGATGTACTCCTCATTTATCCATTGAAACCACAGCAGAATTTTGAGCTGATGTCTCACAGAGACTAGAAACTGAATCCTATTTACACTGTAAAGGTGCGGGTTCATAAGCCCTGCACTTTGTCTTTAAAGTAAGCACTTCATGTATCCAGAACTATGGAGAGTACAACTTCACACATCTATCAGCCAGTCTGTAAGCTTCGTACTGAAGTGTATTGCTGTGTTTTCTGAGCTAGGATTGCTTTAATGAGCACACTACAAGTGACTATCAGGATTGCTTACATGTCCAAACAGAATAAATAACAGTTTAACTTGTATCTCATCCATAAGGGGAATCTCAGGGCTGGAAGGGAGCTCAGCAAGTCACTGCTCCCATCTCCTAACTGTCACACAGTGGAAGTGTTTAATTTGCTTGCTCACATTTTATTGTATAGTTGAATATAATAAACAGGTTTTGTCTTTTTTCCGGAACTGTCCGCTGCATCTAATCTAACTTTTTAGAAAAGTAGGGAATGTGTCTTCCTTAAGGGTGCCTGAGAATGCTCTGCAGAGCATGGATAATGAGAGACCAGTAGGTCAAATGGAGAGAAAACTTGACTGTGGCGTGCAGTACAATTTAATGTAAATCCTGGAAATCATGAAAGCAAAATGGTTTTACAAGAGATGTAGAGGGGACTGCTTGGATTATGTGCAGTGCAGAGCAACTGAAATCTGCTAAAGCAGGACAGAGAGAAACTCACTGAGCAGTGTGGAATTTTATTAAGATTCCCACTCAAAGATTGTTTCACTCTGCAGATCTAAACATTTCTTCTTTAGAGGCTTACCTTGTCTTAGTACACTGTTCTGTCCTTCTAACAAAACAAAAACATAATGACCAGAAGTCTTCACTCAGTGTGCCCTTTCCAAAAAAAACTGAACCAAATAGGGAAGTGCAAGGTCTGATCAACTTAGAGATGTGATAAAATATGGTAGGCTTTGTCCCTGTCTGTTTGTAATGAACTTAACTCTTCTACCAGAGTTCCACTGCTATGAGGGCAACAAACTTCATTGCTTAAAGTTAAGAAGCTTTTCTAGTATCAAGCTAAGATCTCTACTGCTTGCAATTAGATTAACTACTTGTTTTAACCTCAAAGAAGCAAAAGACAATTGTTCATTGCACTTCTCTTGTACTTTATACACTAGAAGAGATCTCATTTTTAGATTGAACCAGCAGTTTCTTTTCTTAAAGGTAACATCCATTAACATTTAGAGCTTATCATTCTTGATAAAAATGATAAGAAGTCACCATAAGACTCTAAGATGAATCCACACCTTCCTGCAATGCTCAGAGGAATGCCTAAACCAGTAATCTATCTAGGTCCTTGCTTTTGTCAAATATAGTAAAATAACCACAACTATCTCTCTCACCTAATTCAGTCCTATTAACACATCCCAGATCCACATTTCCTGCAGTGGTATCATCTTGATGCCTTTATTATGTATTCAAATACATCAAAGAGATTCTTCCCACTCTGTATCGCTAGCCATTTTGAAGCTGCCTGATATTCCAAGGGATCACATGTATTTAAACAGAAACCAAATAGCTGAACACCTTCAGGTTCAGACCTTCTCTGTGGCCTCAGGTAATTGTTTTGTAACACTCATCACTTTGCAAAGGCAAACAGCAAAACCAGAAAACACCCAAAAGAACTAGAAAAATTCATGGCAAAAATCAATGGTGTGGCTGGAGGAAACTTTTAGCCAGGAGTCCTTTAACTAATGATTATTGCAATGTCACTCAGCTCACCACTTCTTGCTATGTGTCAGCTCTAGTCTCAGTTAGACAGGATCTGGAGCCACCAGACGAATTCACCTGGTCATTTCTTACATCTACCATATGTCCAAACAATGTATGGAAGCAGATCTCAGGAAATGTTTTCACTAATATGTAAATCAGTTCTCTAAACAGTACCTGCGTGAGATGAAAGCAGAGCTTCACAACCCTCATGTTTGAAAATTAACCAGCTTCCCTGCACCTTCAGTCCCTTCTTCCATGATGCAACAATTTCTCCGTGGGCTCAATTTAGAGAGCAGTTAGGATAGCTGCATGAAATAGCTGACAGTCACGCTAGACACAGTCTAATTCCATTTATTCTGCTGAAGGCAAGAAGATTGGCTAGGATGCTGTCAAGTGTTGAAAAATTGTCCACAGCAGTTTCTCCTTATTTTGAAGAATGCATTACTCACTTGACCTAGGATTTTAAAACCAATTAAATTTTTCAAAATATCAACAACATACATACACACACATTCTTTATTTAAAGACAAGACGTATAATCCAAGTACTTGAACAAAACATTATCAGCTTTCAGCATCAAACTAGATTTGGTAATCTATTTTGGTAGATTCTGTCCTATCACCCTTTAGAGGCAAAAGGCAGGATGCTCTGGAATCGGGGGCTGCTATAGACCAAAAGACAACCTTTTCCCAATCGCAACCTTTCCAAGTTCCCACCTCAGCAACAGAAATATTACAAAGAGATGGAACTCAACACTACAACAAGCCTTGGCACAGGATCCTGAGAGGCTGAGTAGAATCCTAAGAGGCTGAGCAACATCCTCTGTCTGAATCCACCCTCATCTTGCTGTACCAGGGAAGGTATACATTCCCATCTGCATGAGCAGCAACTTTTTGTGCATCTGTGCTTGTGACAATCCTGTGAAACAACTAAGTGATACTAGCCTTTTTTCTTACAGGGGTAATGAGACAAAAACCTAGACTTCTCTACATGGAAAAACTGTTAGGATCAAGCTAATACAGAAACTTAGAAGTATGATCAATACCTTTAAAAGCCTACGTTGAATGGCAGGCGACATGAAAAACAAAGGTTTTCATATGCTGTAGCTTTTCTGTAGGAGATTTAACACAAAATTTTTTAATCCTTGTCTACTTGCACATCACTCATTGACAATTTTCCATACAAAGCCAGAGCAATTCCTGTGCGCAGTGGCAAGAAATCCATGGCAAAGCAAGGGCAAATACCAATATCCAAAGAAAAGACCATAACCATTAGGCCATTTTTCAGTGCAGTTTAAGTGTATGCTAAGTTACTCCAGCAGTATGCAGAAGGTTTACACCCTGGATGTCTATTTGTAAATCAATTCCAAGAGCAAGGCTTCCTCTTGACCAGGATATTTTCTGTGTGCTGCTCCAGGCTGGTGAATATGGCTCAAGTGACAGCAGTGTTACCTCCTGAAACCTCTTATTTCTACTGTAAATAAAATTCACAGACAAAAAGCTTGTATTTATAGCTTGATTTATGATCCTTGATTTATACTGATGGGAGTAAAATATCAGACTGCAGGTGCTGTGTAAACTCCTCAAAAGAGAAAGGTAAAACAAGGCTTAAATTTGAGGTGGCATTTGTATGGTGGATTTGTACACATTTCCCTTTTTAACTGAAAAATATTAATGTCAGAAGTAATGTGTCATCAAAATCAGAATTTCAATCTGGCCTCCCAACCATCATTGATATATTAACAAAGGCAAGAAACACTATAATACTCTTTTACTCCTCACTATTATGATGCAGAGCATTAAATGGCTAATCTATCTCAATGCACTGCAAAGGTAAGACCCCACTGACACCATAACAGGGACAACTGAGACTGGCTATCTGATCTGTTCCAAGGAGCAAAATCGAAAACAGAGCCATAGCATCCAAGAGACTATATTTAAGGAAGGTTTACTGTGGACTTGGGCCCGCTTTTACTGCACAGACTAGATGGAAGACTATTTCTGTGTGGATTAGTCACAAAGGATGAGCAAATGATAATCAAATTCAACGCACAGGCTCCATAGTCTATAACTTGCTAATGACTAGCCCTTGTAGCAAGGCTTAGAGAACTGGATCTGAAGGACTAGACACAAAAGGTCTCATGGGTCTGTTTCTGTTGCTAAACCACTTATGTCCTCATGCTTGTGTCAGGCTGTGCCTAAACACCTGAGACAGCCTGCTGCAGGAGCACTCAGTATTAGATGGATTGCAAGTAGATCCATCTCCACATGAGCAGATCTTATTTTCCACTATGGGATTTAAAAGGAGGCAAGTTAGTATTGCTTGCACATGTCAGCAGACAATGAAGCAGAAATCCACTACATTTTACAGCCTTTACACTACTGAATAATACCTAGCTAAGACTGATTTTTTTTTATCACTTCGTCCCTGGTTTGATTTTAGCCAAATTAAGACTGAATTAAGAGTATTTCATATACAGAAATTCACAGCCCAGTGAATCTGCCAAGCAGAGGAGAAACTTATCCAGGGGAATCATAATTATCATAACAAATCCTACACAAGATTTCCTGAAGCACTACCACAGGGTAATAAGGTTATAGTCATCACACATGTATAATTACAGCTGAAAGAGAGCTCCAAAATGGAAGCATACCTTCATCTATCCAATGCCATCAATGTCAGGCAGTTATGACAGGACATGACCACATGGAAAAATTAAGATATTTCAACACTGTTTCATCATAATGTGCTTGAATTATGTACTTCAAAGCGGATGCAGAATATCAATCATTGTTTTATCCATAAGTCTTTTAACAGAAGAGGTTTTATTACTGCTTGTTAATACATGTGGCTGTTTCCCAGGCAGGAGTGTAGCACACAGATTGTGTACAGATTCAACCTATTTCAGCCCTGATTAGTGTACTTTCTTCAAGCTCTAAGTTTCCAGAACTGTGAGCATGGGAAGAACCAGCATTTTCAAGTTCTTGCAAAAAAGGTATGCTGAGATATTTGTAGGTGAGAAACCCAGCAAGAGGCAAGGGGAAGTAGAAACACCTTACCTGTGGGAATGCAGTCTTAAACATCATCAAAACCTCAAGCAGAGTAATTTATAACTCATCATTCTTGATCACTGATTGCTCCTAAGTTACATGGTACACTGTACACTTGATAACAAATTATTCCCTTCATCTCTGACAGAAGAAGAATGATGTCACTAAACCAGTGTGCAGTACATTTCCTGTAGAAAATATATTGTGCTCTTAAAAATGAAGCCTCCTTGCACAAGTTTGGACAGGCTTTGAAAAAATGACACTGTCTACTTAGCTCTGTTAAAAATAAAAGTTAAAAGCACACACGGCATTAACAAATCATTAAAGTTATATGTTGTTAAACTTACATGGCTATAGAAAATATATGAGTAGATTTCAATAACTCCATGCCTGATTCATGGATAGAGCAGTATGGATTCCCAGAGAGTACATGCATACCATGTCAGAAAACAGGCAAAAAGATGAGAATGAAGAAACAAAACAAACCTGTCATTCCCATGCCTGATTTTGAAGTGTCAAACATTCAATCTCAAGAACTGAGCAACAGCCAAAGATGTGCCTCTGCTTCCAATCCAATCCCCTTGAAAATCCTTCTTTTTATCTTCTTCTTCAGAACCAAGATTATCCTCTGGGTGATGCAAGAGACTGCCACTGAGCTTCTGTGCAGCCTTGGGCAAATTGCTTTCCTGACCCGTATGTAAGTTACTTTCAACTACAAAAGTGTTGTCTTGTCATTCATTTCACATGCACTGCTTACACCACTAGGAGTCTTTAGCTGCTGCCCCAGAATTAGCAGAGGATAATAGTAATCTTATTTTTCATTTTCAAGGGAACCAGTCTGCTGAGCAGCAGTTCACAAAAATTCCCACCCCTACACAGCAAGTAATGACTGTCCTCAGTCAATGAACTTGGTTAACTGTTTAATTTGGTTTGCAGACCCAAGTAGCTCAATCAAACTTAAACCAGAACTTTAAAAGCATGAACACAAAGCTAAAGGAGAAACTTCTAGCTACATCCATGATCAACTAGAAACTGCATTTGTTGGACTTGTGGGCTGTCATACATCTAGGTAGAGGTCAATAGCATCTTTCAAGTCTTCACAATGCCAACTCTCTGCTGTAGACACTACAAACTTCACCTCCTGCAGAGTTCTCGGTTTTGCTCTTCAGCTCCTACATAGCAGACATTTTGCCTGCCTGCCTTCCTCTCTCAGACTGCCTGGAGCTTCTAGTACTTCACAGCTTTCCCTGTGGCTGAATTAACTGCACTCAGTGCAGACTATGCAGAGACCCTCAACCATGTAATTGAGCACCAAGTGGAAAAGTTATTCTAAACATATTCAAACTATTAAAGGCAGCCTGAGTACCTTTCGAACTAATTCTTTTCTCAGAGATTGATCACCAGAATAAGGATTCTGATCTGGGAAGTAAGACATGTAGAAAACAAAATTCAACCTTTTGGTATACCACCATCTGAATACCTCTCATCTGTTTTCTTAAACAAAAAGAATATTCTGAAAATTGGAGAAATTCATTTTTATGCAAATAAGACTTCATTCTCCTCACTTTTATATGCCAAACATTTCCCAGAGTTCTCATCATTCAGATAGCAGGGATAACTCACAATGGACACCATTAGAGAGGAGCCAGAAATTTCTTTAGCACTCCTCAATTCAGAGAGAGAGAGCAAGAGATACAGTGCTGTCTCCTAACACGCTCTAAGTACACACATTGATGCAAGATGACTGTTTGTCAACGTTAGCAGTTCTACTATAGGAAAACAGAGAAGAGTTTCCATATATTACTAGAAACTCTAGAATGGACAGTCCCATTATTAGTACAATGTAGGAAGAAAGCTTACGGCTATTTTTATTTAAATTCAGAGAGAAATTAGGGCTTAGAGACCTAAAGAACAAAACCTAGTGGCAGTCCAATATCGAGTTTATGTGCATTTTGAACATCTTCTCCCCCAGTTAAAAGCAAGTTGCTATGTACAGTTGTTGATTTTGTACAGAAAAAAAAAAAAGGTTACTCTTCATGGGGAAAAAAATAAATATAGCCAAGAACTGTAAACGAAACACAAAGGTGAAACTAGGATTAACTAGCTGCTTGATGCTCTATTCAGTAGTTCCATCAAAGTAAACATCACACATCAATACTGCAGTTAGTTTCAAACCAAAGCAATGCACTGAGAAAAACACTAGTGAGCAGCACTAGATCAAGTAAGCCATATTAAGATAGAAGGTCAGAAATAGACACATTTATTTTTCAGAAACTTTAAAGACCTAAGTAAAGAATATGTAGCGAGCCTGGATGGGGCCAAGTCCAGTATAACAGCACTGGCCGCCTTCCAGCAAATCAGAGCAGCTTCAATGAAAGGTCATATTAAATGGGAACTTCCAACCAATCTGCCATCTGACGTAACATCTTTTCTCCCAGCACATGAAGATAAGCCAAAGAATGGCCTTCTGGACATGTGGATCAAACCATATCCTCATCACCTTATGAAGTCTTTGCCAATGACAGCTAGTATGACTAGGGCTTGTGTTCCCGCATGTGACTACCAGGCACTAGGACCAGTCACAATCATCCTTCTATAACCCTGTCTTAGCCATGGGAATGGAAGAGCCAAAGGCCTCCCAGGGACAACTGAAAGTTCTATTTTGGAATGCAACAGTTTGTTGGACGGTGTTCTGGATACATTTTCTTTATTGCAGGCTATACCCTCACAGCTGAGCCAAGGTTAGATGCCTAGAAGCCAGGAGGCACAATAAATCTGGATCATCACACATCTGCCTCATTTCCAGCACAACAGCAGACCTTAAAGCCCATAAAGGCAAAGAGCCATTGACAAATGCTGCAAAGCACTATGTGACGCTCTCTTCCAACAGGAGCCAAAGATGCTGGTTTTTGGCTGCTGCCTTGAGCACTGCATACTTATTCCCATTTACAGAGAAATTTAAAGGGTACATATTTCCTGCTCTGAAACCTTCACTTCTAGGTACCCTAGCAGCAACAACTGCTGCAAGAGCTCAGCATATGAAGAACTAGAAAGAGAAAGTTGTAGCCCCAGTTCTGCTGTTGTTACTTCACAGTTAAAAACACAAACCATATACCAACACACTCAGGAATGCCTTAATACCAGCTCTGAGTTAGTCTGCTTTGACAGAATCTCCTTGAAAATAAAAAGGAAGAAAAAACAAAACAAACCGAAACAAAAAACAACCTCACCAAAAAACAAACAAACAACAAACCCAAACAAATAAACAAATGAAAAACCACCAACCTGTGCTTGCTTCTGGCTATCTAAACTATGTACTCCAGTCTGGATTAGATATATCTCCAAGTCTTTTCCTCTCAAATAGTTTTTTCTTTGTCTTCATATTTTAGTTAGGGCATTTTTAGCTACTGTTTTCATAAAAGCTAAAGGTCTTCATAAGAGACATCTGCTTCCCAGGCTGACTGTTCCAAAGTTCACAATTGAGTCATTTTCCATTATAATTTCAACAGAAGCATTTTTAAATCTGTCCGTAGAAATCTCTTATATCAAGCCCATAAGTGAACCCATGCTCATCAGAGACAGTGCTGGGCCAAGTTCTTGTCATTACCATTAAAAGCTGTAGATCTGGGAGTTAAAACAATGACATGGGCTATTAGCCATTCTACATCATAGCATAAACTGATCCCTTTTAAATAGATAAGTTTTTCCAAATACTTAGGAGGATGGGTTCCTTTTTAACTGAAAGAACATCAGTCACTATCAAAGATGAGATAATAGTACAGGCAGCCAGTGGCCAAACTGAAGATGACCAGAAAGCTCCTGGGTCTCCCACTCACCACAGCATAAGATTCCCTGCCACTACTTCATCACTTGTTTGCTAATTGTTCAGAACATCAGTTCTCAAGCACGCCTGCCTATAAAGTTCAGATAGCACAACGCCAGCTATACAGATGGACAGCACATTGTGCTACATGCAAAACTATGACTCAAATTAACTGGGGTAGTATGATAAATTGTCAATGCAAGCTCAATGTGTGGCTTGTCAGAACATTCATTTTCAACACAGCAATCCATTTGCTTTTAAAGATATGCTACTGTTTTCCATCTGCATTTGAAATGCAAATGGAATGTGCTTTATATTTGTTATTGAATTGTTTCATAAAATAAACATGTCCACTCCCACACTAAAACCATGTGTTCTCTGAGAGATTTCAAAAAGGGAAGGATTTCTCTGCCTCATTCTTTAAGAGCTAGAGTTGATCATATCACACAGACAATATTAGCCATCCATTGTTGGCTGCGCAGCAGCCGGACAGGCCAACTAGGTACGTTCATGCAATCAGGGTGCCCGATCTTTGAAAACACCCACTTTAACTTGGATTAACTTGTTTTTGTAGAAAGAGCGTCACAGGAAACAGAAGCAAATTAGGATCCTGTTGCAGAAACAGACTACAGGAAAAGTTCTTTGCACCCAGGAATTCTCAAAGGAAACATCAAACCAATTGCAAGTGGAAAAGAATTAACAGAAATGTCAGGAGCAGAAAGATAATTAAACAGCGTCAGCTAGTACCAGATCAGCATTCCCCCGACTACAAAAGCTCTGCAACTCCACCTCACACTTTCATATAGCAAACAACCAGCTATTTCTAGAAAACTGAGCATTTGGGACTAAAACCAGAACATCTTATCCATTTGAAATATTAGATTTTCTAGGGGAATGAAATGATCTGCAGACCTAGCAAATGCATCATGGCAGGCTATTTTAGAGATCTATACTGAGATACCACTCAAATCCCTATTGATAAAGTCTGACAGGACACTTGATCCAGAAGTTTGTCAGGTTTTATCAATACTCACATGTAATTGTAAATTTAGGCTTTCTAAACTCTGAAAAAAGAGAAGCCTTGCTTTCCTTAAAGCCAGCACTACCAGATCAGTATAAGGGGACCATAGGAAAAGAAAGACTGTTCTGGAGAAACTGGTTGCTCATAACCCACATAAGCATATTCTTGGCTGGGTAAAGAACTGACTGGATGGCAGAGCCCAAAGAGTGGTGGTAAATGATGTCACATTTAGTTGATAACTGGCCACTAGTGTTTTCCACCAGGATTTGGTATTGGGGCCAGTAGTGGTGATCTGGATGAGTGCACCCTCAGTAAATTTGTACATGGTACCAAGCTGGATTAGAGTGTTGATCTGCTGGAGGGTAGGAAGGCTCTGCAGAGGAATTCGGACAGGATGGATCAATGGACTGTGGCAACTGTACAAGGTTCAGCAAAGTAAAGTGCGGGGTCCTGCACTTGGGCCACAACAACCCCATGCAACATTCCAGGCTTGGAGAAGAGTGGCTGGAAAGCTGCTCAGCAAAAAAGGACCTAGGGGTGCTGACTGACAGCTTGTGCCCAGGCAACCAGGAAGGCCAATAGCATCCTGGCCTGTATCAGAAATAGTCTGGCCAGCAGGGCCAGGGCAGTGATGTACTCAGCAGTGGTGGGGTCGCACCTCAAATACTGTTTTTAGTTCTGGGCCCCTCACTGCAAGAGAGATATTGAGGTGCTGGAGTGGGTCCAGAGAAGGACAATGGAGCTGGTGAAGGGTCCAGAGCACAAATCTTCTGAGGAGCAGCTGAGGGAACTGGAGGTGCTTAGTCTGGAGAAGAGAAGGCTCAGGGGGGGACATTATTGCTCTCTACAACTACCTGAAAGGAGGTTATAGTGAGGTGGGGCTTGATCTCTTCTCCTAAGTAACAAGTGATAGGACAAGAGGTAATGGCATAAAGCTGCACCAGGGGATATTTTAGACTGGATATTAGCAACAATCTCTTCACTGAAAGGGTGATTGGGCATTGGAACAGGCTGCCCAGGAAGTGGTGGAAATCACCATCCCTGGAAGCATTAAAAAAAGGTGTAGACAAGGCCCTTAGTGACATTGTTTATTGGTGGACTTTGCCATCCTGGAGTAAAGACTGGACTTGATTTTAAAGGTCTTTTCCAACTTAGTTGATTCTATGATTCTTTCTGTTTGGTTGGCTTGGATTTTAAAAGGGCACTACATAGCAGCCAACAGCTCAGGTTTCTGTTAAGATTTGTCTGGTTTTGTTTTAGTTTTGATAAATATCTGCTAAATCAAGACATTACCCTAGACTCTGTTTTTAAACTGATCTGTTAAACATACTAAACAGTTACCATGAAGCTTTTTACTTTCCTTGAAAAATACAGACACACTTTCATTTAATTTCCAAATGACTTGTAATTCCTGAATCACTTTCCTCCCATCTATTTCAGAGTTTATTATGTTATAGGCTTTGTGCCAAGGTCATCAGTTTGCACACAATGTAGATGTTAGGACATTTTACTGGAGTTTAGGGATGGAAAACATTTCCTGCCTATCAATTTGCAAACTATGTTTTGCTATTGGAAAATTTACATTTTCTTTCACAGATGAAAAGCTGAGGCAATATGGTTGCCACATAAACACTTTATGGTGTCAGGAACATCCAACTATTACTATGGGAGAACTGTGTTTCAGTAGTTTTCAATCTGGACTTCATTCAACACAAATCATCTTGTCTTTATGTCTTTCTTGTGCTTGACATACCCTAAATCTGTTTACTTAAGTGCCCACAGAAATGTAAACAAAACCATGGAATACCGCAATAATTACTGTGCCTGAACTCTGGCAAAACATTCTCTTAAATTAAAACCTATTTGAATGGGGATACCTTGTAGAAAAACATCCAGTAGGGATTAAAAAATGTCCAGGATGAGAGATTCAATCCGAGATTAGATACTAGGAAAAAATTCTTCACTGTGAGGGTGGTGAGACACTGGAACAGGTTGCCCAGAAAATCTGTGGATGCTCCACCCCGCAAGTGTTCACGGCCAGTTTGGATGTGGCTTTGAGAAACCTGGTCTAGTGGAAGGTATCCCTGACTATGGCATGGGGTTAGAACTAGATGATCTTTAAGGTACCTCCCAATTCTAACCATTCTATGATTCTAAGACAACTCAAGGATTCCCATGAACACATGATCCTCTATGATAATCACAGAAAGAAATAGAGCAAATCAGAATTTCAGTCTCAGGCAGCATCCTGATAATTTGATTGATGCCATCAGTTAAGTTAAACAGCATGCTAAATAGCAAGTTTTTATGCAGGAAGAATGGAAAAGCATACCTCAAAACACAGCATGCTAACCTAAGGCCTGCAAGACAGCAAACTGCAGAGCACCTTCACTGAAGCCTTAATACATTAAATATTCTTATAGTTATGGATGGACTATCATTACTCTGTGGAAGAGGAATGGATTTAAGAACATAAATTTAACATTTTGTTGATCTTCAGCCTCACCTGCTCAGATGTATGAACAGACAGTTTCTGCTCTGTTTAATCCTGTTAAAATATGCCTGGCACTTTCAATGCTGTTAACTGCAGTCTTCCACTACATCCCTTAGCGCAAGTGGCTGAGCTAATGTTAAGGGTCTTACACATACATAACTTTCTTTTGTAAGAAAGAGCAAGTATGGGAAAGACCCACTGTCCCAGGACATGGAACTGTGTGTCGGTCCTGGGTGGCTAGAAACCAACTTTCCTGCTATTGCTGTGTGCACACAATTCTACCACCACATGGTTGATTATTACACAAAACCTTTTATAATGGGTTTTCATTATACCCTTCTCTTTTCCCAAGTATTCTCATTAAGGAATCTCCATGACCTTGTAAAACCAGAGCACAGGCTGGTTTCTGTCACAGAAGCCACAGTCCAGAAATGGATTTTTTTTTTCTGTTGTGTCTATGTTACCTCTTAGACTATGCTTTGTATTCCATAAGATACTTTAATTTGGCCTATAATTAGAACCTACCTCCCTACCTTTATGTAGCTTTTCCCCATTTCCTTTTCAAAGTGCTAGATCCTAACAATATTAACATTATCCTCTGGAACCTCTGGAGATCCTAGCAGTAATTTCTTGCGCCAATTATATTTTACTGAAAATAAACAGACCTAAAACACTGGTAACCTGGGGATAATCAAGAAATCACCCATGTCTTGATATACTGCCAGACAACCTAGTGACCTCTGTAATTACGTCACTCATTAACATATCTCCAGCCAGCCCAATTTCCCTCTGGGTGATGGAAAGCATACCTGACCAGCTAAGCAGACTGAAAAGGTGTGACCAACAAAGGCAATGAAAGCTAATGGGATAGAACCCAGGTGCCATAAAAGTTTAGTCTCACTGGAGTAGTTTTGTTGTAAGAGCTGACGGTCAAATTCCAGATCTGCAGCAGGAAACTGGTATTTATTCTGGCACAGCTCTAACATTATACATTTTAAAGGATTCAAGGCACCTCTTGCATTCCTACTAATTACAGGCCAACTCGTGCCAAACCATTCTGGACAGAGACATGTGAGATACCTCTACTGCCTAAAATAAGGGAACTATTCCCCTCAGATGCACTGATGTCTCCGTATTTTTCCTTCTCCACAGGCAGCATGGAAGCCTTGGTCATGTGCCAAGGAATGGGCAAATGTCAGAATAAAATATTTAAAACAAACTAAAAACCAAACGATATGCACACATACAACACCACGCATCACAGCTTCAATCCTCCAAGAACTAAGATATATTTGGAAGAATGAGACAGTCCCCTTTCTTGTTACACACAGCAAATCTGTTTGCACGAGCAAAACACTCCCAGTAATCTCTTACAGCAGAGCAGAAGTCCCCAGTTGTTGTTCTTAGAATTATAAAACTTGGCACATCTGCACAAAAAAAAAAAAAAAAAGAAAAAAATTTAGCTTTTTAGCCTCAAGATCATCTTATTATTTACAACAGGAACTTCAAAGTGTTAAA
>JANHGB010039266.1:0-20209 GCA_026283785.1 Coracopsis vasa
TATAACTTCACAAGATCAACATTACATTGCAGAAGAAATACAGAAATGTGGAGAAGCCTTCACTAATGGCATCCTGCTACATAAGAAAAACTAAACCCAAAGTAAGATACAAAATGCCGTTCATAAAAATGATAGCTTCATTTACCAGATCCTCACTAAAGGGATCCGTAGACCCTTTGATCAGCCACTTCAAGTGCTCCTTTATAAAGGAACAAAAGAAGGGTTGTGTCTATTTGCATTGTTGACTTGATGTATTTAAAATAAAAAAGACCAATTTAGTTCAATCAAATGAAGGCAACCAGCTGTTAAAGAACTTAAGCACATTACAATCAGCAGGCAGACTATATGCCAGTAAAACCTAGAAACTATTTCTAGAAATGAACTAATTATTTTCTTCCCCCTCCCCAATTTGAGGGCAAGCTTTCACAGTAGACTCCCAGATTTTAAAAATCAAAATCTCTTCAAGTGATTGATATGCTACTAAGTCTCTCAATAAATTGTTGCAGTGTTTAGCTACCTTCATCCTCTCATCTCCAAGGTCAGGTCAGCTACAGTGAATGATATCACATTACAAGACTGTGTTTCAAGAATTTTTTGATTCATAATCCTTACCCCAAAGGGAAAAAAACCCCAAAAGCATAATGAAATTAATCTAGTTCCTTCTATGAGCTTTACTCATGTTCAGAGATTAACTGCAAATATGTGGATGCCTGAAATCTTCTGTTCTATTCCCATCATATAATTTTTAGTTTGAAAACCTTTAGAAGCTTAAGACTAAAGGGGCTGCTTCTTTTGACCTAACTGACCTGTGTTACAGCAGTGCATGACCTGAAGCTATCAGAGCCAACAGTGTGTGACCTGACAGTAAAATCAAGAAATTATGATAATTACAGATCACAGTTGCCAGTACAGATATATCTTTAACACTGTCTGAAATACAGCCATTAAAGGATGGTTAGTATTAGGTCATGAAATTAAACATTTTTTGAGAAAAATTTAACATAGCAATAAGCATTATTTAGATTCAGAGACCATCTGTTTTAATCTTACTAATGTGTTAATATTTAACAAAAAAATCAGTGCATGAAAAAGATATCCACAGGCCCTGTTCTGCTACTCCTCTCTATCTAAACTCTCCTGCGTGCCAGATGGTTGCTAATTGCCAAAAGAGACAAATGTGCATTAATGCAAATTTTGTGAGCATTATCTAGTATCCGTTTCCCTCCTTTTAAAACATTACCCATGCGTTTTGATTCATCCACTCCCCAAATGTCTTCCCAGTGTTGTGCTAGATCCCAGTATCACCACTCAGAATACTCTACCTTCTTGCAGCATTTCTTCCACACTAAACAACTGTTAGGCTACTAACATAACCAGAATATTTGTCACAGATCCTGATACCACTAGAAACATGCTTCACCCTGCATTATCTAAATGGTATCATCTTACAATAAAAAGAACTATATTAAATGTCATCTATATACTGTTCTGTCTAGAACAGGTTTTTATATGCTTCTCACTGCAAATGAATTATATCCAAGCTACGTTTTGAAACTGTTCCTATTTCATTGTATATGAGCACTTTATCCCTCATACTGTGGAGACTCAAACACAAACCGATCTAGAAATACACAGACACAGAAACACATAAGAACACGGTGTTGGAAAGGACAAGTTTAGACCCCTGCAATCACAAGAAATATTGTCAAGTGTTTATTAAGCTGATCACATTCCAGACTAAAACTTAACCTTAGAGAGCCTGAGGAGGCGTTGGTGGTAGGTTTTTTTTGTTTTGTTTGGGTTTTTTTCTCTTCTTATCCCAGTGTTCCACATTTGTGATTAGTTTAATCAAGACTGCTGGGCATGAACTTACCAAGGCTTTTTATAAAATAAACTTCTACTTCTCTTGGAAACACCTACACCCACTATTTCATCTTAGGATAGCTACCTTTCTTGAGGCTCACTGGATAGGTTTTTATCTGGTCACCTACTATTCTCATGTCCATCTCCATTATTTTATAGTAATTCTAGTACAGAAATTCTTGTTACTAGACCTTAAGTCCAAGTACAAAGACCTGCAGGATCATTTTTGTTCCACTTTAGACAATGGGAGGGATGGCACGTTGTTCTTTTAAGAGATGCATCACAGCACATGCAGCTAAGAAGAAATTAGACAAGATGCCCTTGAGCCACTTTATTTTCTTTTTCCTTTGTCAGGAACTGTCCCCAGAGAGAAAAGTGTTGTGTGTGCAGTAGCTCATTATAAAATGGCATAAGCCATAAAACTATCCCGAATAGAACTCAAACAGCTCTGAAATGCTGCCCATGTTACACATGAAGTGTGCTTTGCACTTTAATTAAAGTCTTGCACACTTCACTATTTAGTTTTTCCTCAGCTCTTACAGCAAGGGGCTCTAGTCTTCATGTGGCTGCAGCTCTTCTCCCAGACATGATATGGGCAGACTGGGGATAAGAATCTGACCCAGCAATTTGTCACCACAGGGTTATGCTTCCAACTATAATGAGAAATGAACCACAGAGTGTAGCAATATCAATTAGCACAGTATATCATCTAAGTAAGGCAGGCTGCTCCTGCTCCAGCCTAGAAGCAGCAGTGAGGTGTGCACAAAACCACACTACCCTTTAAACAATGACTTTTCTTCCTCATAGCTCATCCGAGAAAGCAGAACGATCATGACATGATGGCCAGCAAGATTGAGAAGGGAGCAGAAGATACATAATACATGGTTAGAAAGCACATGCACTACTAGTTGGAATGAAAGACTGCTGAAAGCTGCTTTTTTCTGGACATTATGAGCCACCTACATCATACTGTTAATTTCCCCATGTTTTCCAAGTAAGAATTTGGAATCTGTAACCCAGACAACTGAAGGCAATGTTCTATTGTGAGGGCTGGTCCACATGTGAAATTCCTGTTCCATGGAAAAAAAATCAGAAGTTTCACTTTGCTTTTGGCTCCAAATTAGAACTTCTAAAATACTCCAGACCAAAATGGTACTGGTGGGGAGGACCAGCCAGAAGAAGGGGAAACAGACTGAAGCTGCTTCAAGCTTAAACTAAACATCTTCATAAAATCAGATTTCCTTTTGATAAGGATTTGGATTTGACATTATTGTAATATGACATGATCTAGCAAAACTTCAGACATTTAGACCTGCATGTAACTGCATCATTTTGAAGAAAAAAGCTAAGTATTTTTAATTACAGAAGGAAACCAGGACATACAGTGATGTTTTAAGCAGATATAAGTAATGTAGATAATCAAAGACAAAGGCAATACTCCCCTGCAACTTAAACACACTGTTGGAAATAGCTGCAGTGCTGTTGCGGATATGGGAGCGAAGAGAAAAGCATTCTCTCTTCCATCGCATCACACAGTAGATACAACTAATCAACTGTGCTATAAGAAAAGGCTACAGTTTCCTCAGTTCTTCCAGCTATAAAAGCTACCCCACTGTACTGTAAAAATATAACAAAGAAAAAAAATCAGACTGTAAAAATCAAACGAAAAGGCCATGTCATGTCAGAAGGCTGGACACCAGGGGCATTCGTTGGAAAGGCTTTTCAAAAAGGAGTGGAAGAGCCAGTGTTAGCTGGTCTGCTCTATCACTTTACTTCATTAAAAACCCATTATCCACCACAGGATATGGCTGAGATCCTATTCCCTGGTGGAGAGTTGAAAGGGAGAGCTTAGAAATAAGGCAAAAGAGAATAAGATTGTTTTTAAAAAGAAGAGGAGAGGAAGGAGAACTACAGAATCTAAAGGGAAGATGTGGCCTTGCAAATCAGTATCTGTGATGTTCATGGGAATTGCTGATGGAAATTTTAAATCCAAAATGTTTGTGAGCATGTCTGTTTTGTTTAATACCCATTTGTTTGCTTCTCTCTGTATTGAAACCTTAGGTATGATGGTTATGAGTTTAATGGAGTAAATAATAAAGTGTTGTATTCTTGACTGAACCAAGAATTATTTTTCTTGTCACAGAAGCAAATAATCCAAAGAAGCAAAAGTCATGAGAGCTTCTTGTCTTAAACCACAATTTTACCAAACAACCCTCTATGTGATACATAAACAAGCCTTTGGATTTGAAGTGCGCGGAATTACAGTTTAATAAGCCCTGTTAATTCCTTGGAAAATTTTGCCCGTAAGGAATATAGAAACATTACCCTTAACACAATTATTTTGGTATTTCATTACTGTTACCAAAACAGAGAAGTAGAAGAATGGCATTTTATTTTTCTGGCCGATTTCCTAGTTCATCCCAAACAAGGAAAAAAATAAGGGAAAAAAAAAAGAAAAGAAGGGAAGAATAAATACAGAAATATGGTTCTTACCCTGAAGAGCGGCAGTCTGGTTTATTTCTTTCAGAGCGATCTGTGAGAAAGGAGGCATAATATCAGCACAAAAGTTGGATGTTCTTTAGCAATACTAGTACAAAAGTCTTAAAAGAACTGTGACACCGTACGACTAGCAAAAACAAAAGCTAATTCTATCATAAAACTGTTTTCTGCACTGGACTACTCTGTCTGAGACTAGGTAAAATTACTGCAAGTTTAACGTTTGTTAAAATTCCTCTAGTCAAAACATAGTGTATGTAATGTTTTGTATTAATGCTTTGGAAGCTTCCCCTCCCTTTAGCTGAAATGAATAGGACTTTAGTTTAGGGTAAAAATAAGGAGAGGGAAGAGGAAAAAAGGAAAAACCACAGATTACTCAGCGCAAAAAAATCATTCCATGAATCACGGCTGGCAGAGTTCCCTGACAGGATGGGAATAAAATCAGCAGTTGGTTGCAGCAACATCTGCAAATACACTGAATCCAGTGCAGCCCCATCATTAACTCTTCAGTTTCTGGGTGTTCTAGATACTGAACCTTTCTGTGCTTTTAGAAAGGGTTTTGTTTATCCTCCATTTCAATTAGTTTATTTGCACTGATGAGACTGACCTGCAAATAAAAATCTAAACAACACAATCATATCAATTCAAACTTATTTTGCTGAACAATTTATCAGTTGCTAAAGCCATATCTTACATACATTTTGAAAAGTTTTATTTTTGAAAGCTGTGTTATGCAAAGTATAAAACACTCCTCACAAGAGTTAAGATTATCATGAAAGCATTACAAAATAACCACTCTATTGTGTTATTAGAGTTCACATATTATCACTTACATTGTAAGTCCAGAATATGTCTTATCACATGAATGTCTGAACTACCTGAAAGAAGCAACTGAGATTTGTGTTCCCCTAAAATACATATATGCTAAAATCAGAGGGGGTTTTAATAATTTATTATGGAAAGATCCACCATGCAATTAGAAGGGACACTCTTACAGCTATGTATAACCTCCCTTGACCATGGTAATTTTGCCTCTGATTTCATCTGTGTGCATTTTAAACAAAAGGCTATTTTTCTTGTGTTAGTAAACACTTTGCTAAAAAACTTGTCATTACAGAAGAATAAGAGTCTTCCCCCCCCAAAAAAAAAACAAACCAAAAACACAAACAAAACCAAACCACTCAGATTTTTAAGCTTACAGCTCTTGCATTTGAAATAAAATTTCTTCTCTTAACACACATTTGTTTCTGTAGTTTTGTTTCATGTACAGAAGAAATATTTTCCTCTCCACATTTTACGTGCTCATTTGATTATGTTTTCATTGAAGCAGTAAAAAATTACTGCATATCAACACTGCTCAAAGAAGTATCTAATGCTTTTCTATTCATAGGTGCTCCTATCGAGCTGTCATAGCCACACAATGTATAATTTATTGTGTTTCTGACTCACAGTGATCTCTACTTCATCACACCATGCACTATGCTGATAGCTGGAAACAGGATGGTATAGCTCAAACCAGTGTTACAGCAACAGTTGTTCAAACACACCCAGAAAGGCTCCTTCCATCCTCATAGTTTGTTCATGTATCTTCCTTACCTGTGAGCACTTCAAAAAACAAGGCAGGACTTCCTGCTGAAATCTGTTTGCTATGTGTGGCTTGTTACCAGTGTTCCCTGTTACGTATGCAGCCACAGTCTAACAGTGTTCAGACAAAAATCTTCCCAATTCTAAAAGATTGTGTGAATAAACCAGTGAGAAGGAAGCAAATAAGTCAGAGCACATGTAAATACAGCATCTGGGAGCTCTCCCCCTCAGCCCACATTCAGTCGGTAGATCCACCACTGCTTAGCCACACTGCCGCAACCTGCTCGTTCCAGAAGTCAATGCAACTCCCTTTTCCTTTTTGTTTAATTGAAATGTTGAAACGGGAAACATTACCTTTGCTTTCACACATTTTTTTTACCACTAAACATAGTGAAAGCACATCACCCACATGTACACTGGTCCTACCAAAAAGAACAAAAGCAAATATAATTCTATAAGCACGCAGTCAATATTTTAAAGTAGGAATAAAACTGCTAATGTTATTGTGAACTTAATCTTTTAAAATTGATTTAGTATCAAATGTAACAAGAGACTCAAAGAGCTGAATGTTTCAATTTAGTGCTTAAATTCTGCAATTCTAGATGCTGGCTTGGCATTACATATGAGCATCAATTCAAGTAATGTCACACATCTCTTGAATATGAAAGCCCAGAAGAAACAGGCTCACACCAGAGACATTGTTTTTCTCTGTTTATTTTGCAAACTTCTTCAAAGTATCTTGTTGCTAAGAATGACTTCAACTGAAAAGTGTGCTCTCACTAGAAAAAAATTTAAGTATAAACATTTAATGCTGTTGAGAAATGAGTGGAAAGTTAACACCCGTTCTGCTGCTTCGAACTACTGGGGAGCTTCCAATGCAGTTACCTCCCAAAGCAGAACTTCCTCCCTCTTCTTACCCCCAATCCCACAGCTTCTAAAAGATGAATTGGCTGAAAGGAGCAAAGAGGGGCACATAACATTTCCATTTCTGGGAAATACTGTATTTTTTTATCTTAATTATGGTTCTTGAATTGAGCAGCCACCAGAGGGAGCAGGATATCATAACACTCAGGAAAACACATAGCTCTCTCCATCTCTGTTGGGTTTTGCCCCCGACCGCACAGCAGTGGCTTCATGAGGAGAAGTAACCAGATACTTGTAACAACATTTCTGTAACAACAGCAATCCTCTAGATAAACCAAGCAATGGGAAAGTGGACTTTTACCCAGTGCTGGCAACACTGAAGTACAAAATATACAAAGAAGTCATATTCTTACAATAGGCAACTGTTGAAAAAGGTTATACACCTTGTCCTAATCTGAATGCATTAATTCCCAACAAGCATACTTTTGTAAGCCTCCAGGCCTCACCAAATGTAGATGCTAAGATTGAAGCAGCAACTTCACAAGGCATCATGTAGAAATGCAATGGATCCTACCATATGAGTATTTTGGTAACATGTCTTGACTTTTACCCAGCTAAATGGCATAACAGTCCCTGTTAGCCAATTGCATCAGGTAAAGAGCCTCACATTTTTCCATTTAAAATTTCTCCATTTGAAATTCATTCAAACTAAACTGTGCATTTTCTGGGGAAAAGATCTGCATTTGTGCAGGATTTCTAACACTAGTTGCTTTATTTGCACTGAGATAAGCAGTAACTGCCATTGATACTGCAATCTTTTTGTTTTCCATCCTATTAAGGCTCATTGTGGCTCAAAGCAACTCTTTTTTTATAGCATTTCTTTCAGGTAAGGAGTCAGAACAATGCAAATTAATTCCACCGTATAGAATCTACTATAAATTTCACTCAATTCTGTTAGGAACTGATATACAACAAAACCCATAAAACTGAGCATTTATTTATGTATTTTAGCATCATAACAGCAGAGTCCCTTATCTGTTGTTTAAAAGGCAGAAGGTTCAAGGAGAGATTAATAAGCAGCTTGGAAGAAACTTTCTTCATTTAGTTTATATATAGCTTTCCCTTTATTACAAAATGCCACAAAACCAGGACACACTCAAATTTGTAATTGTAAAGACAGACAGTTTTTATACTTGCTTTAAATTCTACAGTATGCTGCTGAACACCGGAGCAGTACATTGCAGGGAAAAAACCAAAACATTATAATCCCCCCAAATGAAATGACACTTGTCTGTCACTCTTAATACTAAACAGTATCCCAGACTTTTAAGCACAAAGCACTCCTGCAGTTTTTTATACTTGGAGTAATGCTTTTTTTCCCCACTTTTAAGCCCAACTGATAAGTGGCTCTCAGTGGGAGGACCCCAACACATACCTAAGAATGCATTCAACCTTTGGGGTTGAGTATTTGATCTTGAAGCTTAGTGATCAAAAACTTGTAATTATCCAAAGACCATATTCTTTAACTTGCTGAAGAGATTAACTACAGTCACCTTTCAAGCCTTTTGCGCACTTTTACAATATATAAGCGGAAAAAAAATTTTACTGGACAACAGATGACACATTTGCTAGTGCTATATTTGCTGCTGATTTGGTTTTGTGAGCCTGAATTTCCACCCCCTCATTCTTGCTCCTATATTACTCCTGCATTGCAACAGCAAAAGTGTGCATGCATCAGTGTGAACATATGTGCCAGTCTAAGACTGGGGCTGATTGCAGAAACAAGAGAGAAAGGAAACAGACTGTGTAAGCTCTCACCACTTCCCAAAAAGGTTCATATTATAAGAACCTAGACCAGACTCGGCACTGGGAACTGGTCTTGTTCTCAGGCCGTGAGTGATAAACAAAATACGTACCCAATCAAGTATAGGCAGATACGCGTGTTACCACACTTGTACCTTCTACCAGACTTTTTTTAAGACAGAAATTTAGGATACAGTTCTTTCTAAAGCTCTTTTTGCAAGAAATGAGCATCTTCTATAAGTACAAATCCCCATATCTTCATACAAGACATCCCAGCGATCAGTGCAATATAATTCTTAGATTATGTACTTCAGGTACAAGCAGACATAAGTACCCACACATCATCATGATCACAGAAGGAGCATTGCAAGACAAGCCCTAATACTTTTTATTTTTATACTTCCATGAGAAAAATACCAATTGACTCAACCTTCTGAGACAAAAGGTTTATAATCACAAAATCTGTTTCTTCCTAGACATTTCAGAAATGTTACATCTATGTTTCTGAAAAACACTTCTCTGATGTTGCTAACAGCCAGTAAAAGGAAATTAACCATTCAGGAGCATGGTACTATTTTTTTCTTCCCAAACCAGAGATTTAGCATGCCTGTAGAGACTCTGCATATTCCTCAACTAGACAACAGAGATCAGTTTTACGGTATGTCTGCCTGCCATAGGGTGTTGATACATGACATACAATAAATGCAATACAGTTAGACATGTGTGAATAAACACTGTATTAAAAGACCATCTTATGAGCATTCATACACCATATGCCAAATCCAAGTGTATTCAAATATTTTGCTGCTCAGGGTTTTGCCCTGCCTGTGGACCAGCACTAAAAGAGCTTCCAGCTTTGAACACCTGTGCGTAGGTACTTTCCTGTCACAACACGCCCTTTACCACACTAATCAGAGGCACATTTCATACCTGGGGACCTAAGATATGCACAGAGAAATATTGTTGTTGACTGACGAAGACAATCATGATAAAAATAAGAAGAACCATTTTCTTTAAGTTTTCTATGGGGCATTTGGCTTTTTTGTGTATTTTCCTGTTGAATGACAGTTTCCTAAACCTGTGCATTCCTGGCCACAGGCAGGATAATTTGAGGCTATGACTGCAGGGTATATCACTTCCACTGTTTAAGCAATTTCCTTTGACCTACAAAGTACAAAACCATGTGTGGTAGAATCAGCTTTTGTTGTATGCATTTCAGATCATTGTTTACGCTTTCTGAAAAATCACACCCTAACTTACTACTTTCAAAAAACGGAATCTCCATCTACTACGCTCTATTATTCTTGGATATAAAACACTTTGCAAATCCCACCCTTCCCATCCTCCCTGCCAACCCAACAATCCTTTCCCATTGGGCAATTAAAAATTTCCTGAATTTGCTTATCCAAAACAGTATGTTTTTACTGTTGAGATGGCAAACCTCAACAACAAATGACTCTAGTGTGATCTTATGCATTATGCACTTGGAAGTACATAATGGAAGTGCACTGTGGGTGAGACACAGATTCACAATAATGTGCTGCACATCAATTCAGCAGAAGCTATTCCCACTTCAATATCATAGGAAACTAATTCAGCTTTAAAACAAACAAGGAAAATCCTTTCTTGATTATTTCCCCCTGTGAGGCCACTGACAGCAGTAGAGACAATGGTGCTTTCAATTTAGGAATCAGACATTCTGGTGAGTGCAAGGGCAGAGGTCTGAACTTAGAGAGGAACTTGGAGACTAGAGGGGATGAAATGACACAAAGAAATTTACTTATTAAAAGACTGCAACACAGCCATAAAAGCACAACCTCTATAAAAATAGAATGTACCAGGCAAACAACAGTATTTTTTTCTCTTAAGATACCACTGAAATACTCAATAGCTTGTTCTTGGAATATTTTGCAGTCCCTTGTCACTATTTATTATGAAAGAATCTCCAAGTCATTTACCCAGTTCACATAAACCACCAAGAGAACATTCTTAAACTTCAATGACTTTGTTGCAAGTACTGATTTTCTAGAGAAGTGCATTTGAAAATAGCCTATTAACAAAATATTTTCCTCCAGTGACATGGGTAATTGTGCCCAAAAGCCACACAGAAATAAAAGTACTGGGAAGGCGAACTACTTCTCATATGCATTGGATTTTTCTTGAGTATCACAAAATCGATTATTCCCCAAAAGGTCTCTTGTACTTTATCATAAAATAAACCTTACAAGATCTAGAAACATCATAAAAGGGATTAATTGGAAATTGATTTGTTGAATAATGTTGGTATATACTGATAAATAGTTGCTACCTGAGATAACCCTCATCCATTAGCTTTGAGCACATGCTTAGAAGTTGTGCAACTCATAGTTAGTATTCCACAGAACAGGAAGCCCAGCACTTGTTTATTCTTGAAACATGTAATATTTTAATGCATATAATTTCATAACATAGAGATCAGCATCCAAAATTCATTCTTTAAGATGTGAGTCACTTGGCATTCTGAAGACATTTTACTGAGGGATGTGATGAGTTTATCCACATCTATTCCAAGGTAAGTGTTAAATACCTATCAAATCCCATTTAAGGAACCTAAGACTCCTTTGTTACTGGTATAACATGTGCACGTGTAAATCTCCATATGTGTGCCCTTTGGTCCTTGATGACCATCCAGATTAGAAGTCACTATCTACAGCTGGATTCCTTGCACCATGATTCTACCACCTCCTTCAGAAAGCCCACCTGTGTAGTAAATCTGATCACTCAGCCATGTGTCCATGGGAAAATGAAGTTGCACAGACTCACATGACCAGCACTAAATTAGGGTTTTTACTACAACTTGAGATAGGAATTTGAAACAGAAGGCCAATTCAAACAGTGGGAGTGCACCAAAGCTCCTGGCTAATCCATAAGAGTGCCAAAGATCAGAGGATTACTGCAGCAGCCCACAGGTCCTATGTGACTGTGACAAGGACAGAAAGATGCAATCACTGGACACCAGTGACATTACTTTCTTAACACAGGTCTGCATGCCTAACCAGCGGGGAACATACAGATTTCCTCCCAAGCCCTAAAACTGAAAAAGATAACAGTGGTTTATAAAGAGGGAAGATAGGCAGAAAAAAGAGGGGGTCAACAAGGAAATGGCAAGTCACAGAATAGAAACATCACCTGCTGTGATGAAAGGAGGCAGACAACCTCTACAGAGCACAGGGATTTTATACCACTCAAGGATGCTCAGCAGAAATAGGTATAGTTCAGAACACACAGCTTGGCATATTACATTTTATTTAAAAAGTTGAAAATATGGTTTATTTCCAACAACCTAAAAACCATACAAATCATAGTAAAAATACTGTGGCCTCTCTGTGTACAAAATGGAATCAGTAAGTCGCAATTCCAAGAAATGCCTTACAAACAACCCCTCATATTAGACGCCTACACCTTTCATAATTCACATGTGACCTTTTTACTTCAGGCAAAAGCTGACTGCACCTATCTCTGGGCTCCTGAGAAATTACAGTATTTCACAGAGCTTTCACATCTGTTTTTCAAAATATTTAGCAACTGTACTTCCTCCTTCTTCCAGCCTCTCAAAACATACACAATAGAAAAAGCAGCTATTATAAAAGTAATTCTTTTAGGTGCCTCTAGCCTTGACATCAGATGACATCTTGACATGATGACATCATGTCATCATTCTTCTAAACACAAAATCCATCCATTCAGTTGCCATTCATGGTAACATGAAACAGTTTTCCTACTGTTCAATGAGAGACTTCAAAAACCATAAGGCAACTCAAAACAACCAAGCAAAATGATGGCAAAGCCATAAGCACCCAGAAGCCCTCAAAACAAAGGATCCTGTGTTTACCACAGATAAACCCAGGATTCACAAGCACTCTGGTAATGCTGGAAAAGACTGTTCCAATTCTGTAGTACCTTGGAGAGATATCTCTCCTTCCATATGCTCCCAAACCTCTCCTCTTCCCACTCACGTGCACACACCTAAAAGGCCTACACATCCTGTCAGAGGCATCCAGTCTCTGTAAATCACTAATAAGTACTTCTACATTGCTATGATGCCAAGAGTAAAATGCCATAATGACACACCTCAATTAAATAGTTCTTGATAATGTATCCACCAACATCAAGATAGTGGACAGCAATTAGAGAAATGAAACATGCCTAATGTCATGGCAGCAGCTACCATGCACTTTCCAGAGCTGATACTGGTGATCTATAGCAAGCTTTCCACAACAGCATGGAAAACTGCATTTTTGTCATCATGAAGTTATGCTCATAAGCACTGGATACATGGGGTCTGCAGCATTATCCCATCTCATCTCTCTGCAGTATTTGTCCCATTCTTCCAAGCACTGTCTTGACCTGCTTAAACAACATATGTGGCAGACTGCAACAAGTGTCCTACCCTCAGGAACTCCATTCTCAGGTGAACTTCATTGTTACAGTCAGGAGAACCCTGGGTGTTTTGTCAGACATACTTGCAAAGGTTGGCAAGCATATGACAAATGACAAATCTTATAGCATTTGCCTTCAGATAAAATGTGGCACCTGAAAATGCTGTTTTCAAAGTACTAGGTAGAAGGAGAAATATTTGCTCCATAACTTTAACTTTGATCCAAGTCCCACATTTCTGTTAGTTTCTGCACCCTAGATTTACACTGCAGACAGTTATAAAATGAATACAGCACACTGATGGAGCACTTTATTATGAAAAAGTTATCAAAATGCTGAGCTTTTTTCCAGGCGTTTATGTCCCAACAGGATGAGCCAACAATATTTTAATAATGAATAACATCACAGCACACTGTACAGTCAAATATTACTGTGAATGATTTAGCAGAGATGTGCACAACCTGAATCAATTTTCATGTGCAGATCTATGAGATTGAGTGCTCGGGTTTTAATGCAAGTGCATGATGAATACAAATGTATCACCTGAAGAAAACAACTGATATTAATTTTAGCTGATCTCTTCTAAATAGAAGCAAAATGTTATAGTTGAAGAAAAAACAAAAAATGGCTTCTTTTATGCATACAATATTCTATCTAGAGGGTGAATGGATCAGAACAACCTTTGTAGGAAATAGTGCTTGAAAATTTACCCAAGTTTTTAAGAGTGTGAATCATCATCCTCAAACCATGTTCAAAAAGCAAAATACCAATGAGAAATTTATCATCGCAATTCAAGAACTAACGAATACCCAATAAAAATACCCACCAGCATGTAAAAGGTAGTAACTGATTTTATGTAATGAATAATTGTGTTCCTTACTACCATGTAAGATTTGAAGATCAAAAGTGTAAGTGGATTCAAACGAGAAATTGAATTTCTGAAAGATAAATCCATTGGCAAAAATATAGCAGGGCAAAAACATAGCAGGGCTTCTCATATGCATCCTCCAAGAAGTTGCTAAGACATTGACTGCAGGGGAAGGAATCTCTTCTGGAAGTAAAAATCGAATAGGCAGTGTTGGTTGCATACTTTCCTGAAGACATTTGTAGGCAATCATAAGAAACAGGTTATCTGAGCAAATGAATCTTTTGTCTGAGCCAGTAGGACATTCCTAAGAATATGAAAAGTTATAAAATTTTTGCTCCATGTCTTTTTCCAGTTTGCACACTGGGGCACATGCAAGCTACTACCATGGCTCTGAAAGGGGAGGTAGTTCACCCTATTAGTTATAGAAGCAACAATGTCAGTCACTTGAAATCTTCTGCATGTTCTGATCCAACCACATTTTCTCCAAAAGCCTGAACGAGCTGACTGAAGTGGTGACTCACACACAAAATAAACACAACCTCTTCAAAAGCTTAAGGGAAAAAAACGCAGTAGGAAAGACACGAACAATAAGATCTGCTGCATTCATCTCCTACTATGGTGTGCAAATTTTCAGCCTTGCTTTGAGCCAGCCCTTTGAGCCAGACCCAAACACAGCTACATATAGCCATAGAAAGCAGGTATAGATTTGTTTTGTAATATATGCAAGACCTCATAAACCAATCAAGTTCATCTTTGAAGCACCTTATTTAGAATTCCATTAAGTCTTGCAAGAAGATCCTAAATTGTTAAGTCAGAATGTCAAACTGATGTTTTTAGAATAACACATGAAACCCATACAAATCTTTGCTGAAGCACCTGAAGCAGTTAATGTAACACAGCACTACATCAGATGGTCAATTTAAAAATACTGGTATCAATAAAAACCTGTCTTTCAAAATTCATACAGTTCAAAGGGAAAAGAAGAAGTTTTCTTCCTGTGTGCTATCAACCACTTAATCTGTGCTTTCCTGCAAAACTTATTTTTGTCCTTCACTGAAGGGAAGGATGCTTGCCAAGCATAAACCACAGATAAACAGACGATACATTGTCTTCCCAAGTTGGCTGTTGGAACACTCCAGTAACTTTGGTGCATGCTGATTTTCAAGAGAACAGTAAAAAAAATCTTGGCCAGCAACAAAGCCATTCCACTCCATTTTTATACAGTTTGAGAACCAGAGTAAGTAAGGTCAGACTGCGCATTGAGAAGGTTGAAGGGGTTGGACTTCTATAGTCTGGCAAAGAGGAGGCAAAGAAGCTGCTGCAAACCCCTCTCTTTTGGTAGACTTTTCAAGACACAGCTAGACAAGGCCTTGGCTGAATGGCTCTAGCCTTGGTAACAGTCCTGCTTCAAGCATGAGGCTGGACTAGGTGATCCCAGAGCTCACTTCCATGGTCACAGACACAAAATCATTAAAGCAGAGAAACTAAGTCATGCTAAATGTAAAGCACTGTACTTAACTATAGATAACAAACATCAACAGAAGTTTATGTCAAATGGCTTTAAGAGCTATCAAACTTTTTTTCATACTGTACATATTGTACAAGATACTTGTTGAAGCAACACACAGAGAGATATATCAATTTTTAATGGAGAGTCAACACTGCTTCTCTGTGGTTCCCAGATTTTAAATCAAGGTTCACCTCTCAAAAGTAAACATTGGCAAATTTATTTACAAATATTAAAGTTTTTTCCATCTGTAAACAACCACCACTATGATAAAAGCTTCTTGCAATGAGGTTATGATTCATTCTGCCCTTTGCTGCCCATCCCTATTCTTTATGCAACAACCCCGATTTATCATTTGTTACCTTGACAGGAAATGATTGCTTGCAACACAGTTAATAGCATGGTCTTTAGGCTACTATAACTCAGAGGGCTATTCTCTGGCTACAGACTCACTGCTCCTTATGCAATGATACATTTTTGTGCCTTGCTTTGGCTATAACCTAAATGAAGAAGGTCCATTTCATCATTTACTACTATTATTAATACTTATTTATAATACTTATTATTATTTGTCCTTCTACAGTTTCCTTGGCTAGGGAATTACCGTGTAGACTACTAGAAGTTACTGTTATTTTTCTTAGAGGAGCCTTCGTATCTAGAAGAATTGTTCCTTCAGAAGACATAACATTCTTTGTGGTTCAGTCTACACTCTTGGCCAAGTAACTGCAAACAGGTTTTTTCTTGTCACTGACAGTACACTTGAATTTCAAGATATGCTGGTGAATTTCCATGTATAGGCTACAATATTTAACTTCCATAAAAGCTTTAGCTAGTATCTTATAGTGACCTCAAGAAAGCTACATTCAAAGCCTATGAAGTTTATTGGAAATGTGTGCATCATCTTAAACTGCCTATGGAAAAGGCCTAATTGGGTAATCTTTTTAATACTTCCATGATACAACATATCAGCACCAGTTAGAGATTATTACAGCAGAACTACATTATTTGTGCTCCTCAAATGTCAAGCGTTTTACCGTGGTGGTGATCCAGGCAATTATTAAAACTGAAGCCCTTCAGCCTGCACTGGGACTACAAAACCAAAATAGACTAAATCCCCAGAGAAAGATGGAAGAGAAATACCCAGCTGATAATCAATTCTACTGCTTCCCGGCCATCTGAGAAAACTGATCAAATATGTAAAACAAATACCTGCTCACATACTGCCCCCACTCATTCATTCTTTGCTGAATAAGAGACCATAATGGTTACCCTCACTATGGACAAGCAGAGCAATTTCCAGATCAGCAGTGAAGAACACAGGCATGCAGAGGAAGAAGTTTCCAACTGAACAAAGCTGACTTCCATTCTGTAAGGTGCAGATCTTTACGCTTCTTAAATATAAGATTTAGTTAGAATTTTAAGAACACAGCAACTAACTCTTAGAGTCACCTTTCCCCTAATCATGCTTTCTCTCTGCTCCAGAGTCACCAGCACCCCTTGGGAAGTACTAAGATCAAGATGTTCATGTTATGATCCAGTGAACTCTACAGGACATGATCACTTAATCAGTCTCAGACTTAAGAATTGTATGAAGAATTTCAAACCATCTTATTCTTTACTTCTTAAGGCCAAACACATATTTTGCATTAACATGGAAACAACTGCTGAGCATTCATTTATCTGTAAAAAGTCCATGATGCCTGCAAATTCATGTTCACTGAATTTCATCAGACACACTACACAAATGTACCCCATAACCTCTCAGCATGTTGAGCAGTGAAATAGTCAACCTTAATTTGTTATATTGGACACAGCTCATTGTTCTCAGCTTCCAAAACAAGTCAGCATCAGTTTGATGTGGGAGTTGTGGGAGCGTAAAGAATTGATCCAACTCTGAACTAGATCTTGTTTTGGAAAAAAAAAAAACAACAAAGCAAACACCAACAAAGGACTCAGTCGATCAACCAACCACAAATAGATTATTTCACCCATAATCTAAAATTATCGTATAGATTTTAAAAGGTTCCAGAAAACATCTGGAATGCTACAGAGAAATGAAGGGAAGGGGGGTGTAGGCAAAAAAAACCCAAACCAAAACAAGCCAAAGATATTTCAGTCAGCATAGCAAAACATGCAAAATTTACAGCCACTGTGTGGGAACAAACCACAGACAAACACTTGTGATAAGTAAACCAGAGCAATATTAAATTAAGTCAAAGCCTTGCCTTGTATTATTGACCATCTGTACTTTTAACCACACAGTAAAGTACAAATCCCAATAGCTCTTCATTATGAACCCAAATAAATTTCATTATTGACTTCTATGTTGGGCAATTCTGTTTTATTTCTAAGTAAAGAAACATCTGCCACATCCATAATGGGCTATTCTTTCTCAACGAACACTGACCAGAATTCAAAGTGAAATAATACAGATACTGATTATGTTAAGAATGCCTTGTGCACTTTAGATAACATCAGAATACTGAGATATTCCCTCAGCCCTAATGCAGCAGCAAGGACACATAATTAACCAATGCAGTTCATAACTAAGATTAACTACATTCACTATAAACTTTCCTGCAAGTATGCTTATGTTAGTCAGCAGTCACAGAATGAAAAGCTAGTCAGAATGGAAAAGCACACCAGATTAAGGTCCAAAGTTAGGCTGGAGAGAGCCCGTAAGTCTATAAGGAAATAGGATTTTAGTTTCTTTTTTTTGCTATTGTTGGTTGTTCAGGGTTTTTTTGTTTCCACTTTATTAAAATCAAACTAAATAAAACCACTAAACATAAAAATCGCAGCATTTTCTATTACTTCCCAGAGCAATAATGTATGTGACAGAAACATGCAACAACAGGGGTAGAAATGGCAGAAATCAATTATGTTATTTTACTTATTTATATAGCAGTAAAAAACCCTAAAGATTTCCAGCAAGACTGTCTTCCTTTCCCACAGCAAGTGACCAGATAATTGAGTTTAATGAACTCATGCAGCTACTTCTAGTCTTCTGAATTTTTTAAGATCGTATCCTGGCTGTCCTCCTTATCACTTAGAAAACTATACATGTATAAAAAAAAATAATCAAATACTCATCATTTTCTCAAAGGGAAAGTCATTTCATTAGAACAGTCTCAGATTTCTCTACTTAACATCTTCTCACAGGTTTTCTAGAACATGTTAATTAAAATGCTTTCTTGAATTCAGAAAAACATTTCCATCATCATGACATGCAGTGGGGTAAAAGCAGACAGTCAGACAAGTCACCTGAGCTATCTACAACTGCTCCCTGGACAAGGACAGTCCTGCCAACCTCATCTGCTCATGTCTCCAAGTTTTCATTTCCTGCTTTAACATCAGCTCTACCACTTGTCTAGTGCTTAAACAAACCTCCTCAGCTCATTAAACCAGCAAAAATGCCCCCAGTCCAGAAACAAACAAAAAATGACCAACCAAACAACCTCTCAAACCACCAAATAAAAACCCCCACATGAGCAGATCTCTAACAGCTTGCAGGCTGCAGTTTCGCAGCAACCTAAGCCAAGCTAACTCCTCGCTGGCATAGCCTCTTCCCTCCCTCCGGCTGCATGTTCCTACTCTTTCCCTTGTGCCAGCTTCAACATTCATCAGAACCTCTACAAAACCGTTCCAGACAGCTCAATCAGCAGGCTCCCATCCCCTGAAGAGGACGAGAAAAATGGTTCTCAGCTCAGCCAATGCAGAACAGGTTGGTGCAGGTTCCAGTGAGCACAAGGGCTCCAAGAGAGTCCCCAGCAGCTAGTGGGTAGATCAGCCCAGGCTGCCACCAAACCACAACTTCGGCAATTCCACTCACCAGCAGGTCGGGCAAGCAGTGGAGCTGACACACAGGAGAGAGCAGAAGTGAACACACCTCCAGCAGCAACAAGCTGTTAGATAAGTTTAGCTGGCTTCATCCTACAGTATGTGGCATAGCACAACTGTGACTAGCTTCAAGGGAAAATGCTACTTCTTAGTTCCCCAGTTTCCTGTGTTCTGGTCCTCCAATAAAACATCGCCGATTACATGTCTGAGTGTTTAGTAAGACAGAAGCATTTGTGAACTTTCACCTTTCAACTACCACTTTGTATACACGTCTTATACGTGCAGGACAAAGGTGAACAACTGCCCTTATGCACTTCCATGCATAAGCTACACATACCAGAAATTTAAGTTGCTCACATTCACAATTAGTTTAACAGACTGAAATGCTTAAATTGACTGCCTGCAAAGATGCAACTACAACATTTCTTGGACCCTGCAAAAATACCCAGCAGGCTTATTTAACACATATTTACATTACCATTTTGGCAGTGTAACTGCATATTACATGCAAAACCAAAAAAAAACAACCCTACTTATTTTCAATAGGCTTATAAATAAAGGCGTAAGAGAATTGTCAAATATGGGAAGAACAGCAAACTCATCCACTTTGGGTGATACTCTTCACAGTTGCCTTAAGAATGCTCCGCTTCATGCCACATGAAGATTCTGTTTTCGACTGTAGAGTCTTGCGAACAGATGGAAAGAAGGCGAGACAGCTAAAGCAGAATGCCATTCATTCACACATACTTTACGCTACTAAGGTAAACAGTGCCTGGCCCATTTCAAAGAGGGATTGTCAGGACAAGGTAATGATAAAAGTTTAAAAAAAGGACAGAGGCCCTTTATTACTGATAGTAGCATTGTGTTAAAGACAAACTGTGAGAACAAGCTTTGTTCTACAAGAAGACAGCAAAGATTTTATATATATACATATAAAAGCAGCAGAACCAATTGTATGCTTTCCGCTA
>JANHGB010039267.1:0-13258 GCA_026283785.1 Coracopsis vasa
AGGTTTCCTGCAGCCCCTTTAGGCACTGGAGCTGCTCTAAGGTCTCCCCTTAAGGAACCTTCTCTTCTCCAGGCTGACCCAGCCCAGCTCTCTCAGCCTGCCTCCAGAGCAGAGCTGCTCCAGCCCTTGGAGCATCTTTGTGGCCTCCTCTGGATCTGCTCCAACAGCTCCATGTCCGTCTCATTTTGGGGGCCCCACATAAGCTGGATGCAGGACTGCAGGGCGGGGGGTCTCACAAGAGTGGAGTACAGGGGGAGAATCCCCTCCTCAACCTGCTGGTCACGCTCCTTTTGAAGCATGTCAAGGTCCCTCTAGATCCCATCCATTCCCTACAGCACCACACCACACAGCTTGGAGTCACTGGCAGACTTGCTGAAGGTGCATTCAATCCCAGTGACAAGCCATGTCACTGGCAAAGAAAGATGTTAAAACAGCTTTGCACCCAATACTAACCCCTGAGGAACATCATTTATCGCTGGTCTCCACTTGGACATAGAGCCACTGACCACAACTCTGTGAGTGCAGCCATTCAGCTATTCCTTATCCACTGAGTAGTCCATCTATCAGATCTATCTCTCCAATTTAGAGATAAGAATGTTGCACATTTGATAGTGTAATGAGGAAAAATAATTCTTTAATGATTTAGGGCATACTTTCTGAAGCCTATGCTCCCTGTATTTCAAAAGCAGTCTATTAATTATCTAATATTTGATATTTCAATAGAAGAGCAAGCCTGAATAATTTAAAGGGGATTTCAGGAACAAAATTGTTATTAAAATGCCCATTCATCTATCACCAAAACCCAACCTTCTTCTTATTTTCTCTTGAGAGCCACTGTAATTCAGACCCTATTTTTCTAACTTTCTCTATGCATTGCACAGCTTAAGAGGATTGGAAATTGTATTGCCACTGTCGCTGTAAGTAAAAAGAAATACCCAAGACTGATCTTTGGAGAATACCAAACCAGATGCTAATACATTAAACCAAACATTTCTAAGGCATAATGACACAACAAACAGCACCAGAAGTCATCTGTACTGTTGGCAATTCTGTGCGCTTTTAATTTTGCAACTGATGTTTTGAGACAATTTAGTCAAATACCTTTGAGAGGTGGGAGGAAACAGCATTAACTTCCTTAAATGCATCAAGGGTAAAAGAAAAAGATATTATTCATGGCAGTATTCCCAGACCTAATGTGTGGATAATGAGCAAATTCCTCTCTTCTCTATATGTGATTATTTTTTATATAGAGGGAAAATATGTTTTCAGCATGTTAAAGCAGAACTGTGACACAAGAATCAGCCTATAGTGGTAATCATCTTCATGCAGGAGAAAAGTTCTCATTTTCTCCATGAGTCAGTGAAAAAGTTAAAGGAACATCCAGCATCATTCCCAACAGATGTTGAAGGGAAAGGACAGTTCTTGCAGGTTTCCTTTTATGGACTAAATCATTGACAATACCCATTCCTGGGCTGCATATAGGAATCCTCTTTTTATACCTGTCAGCACTGTCGATGCTGTCAAGTTGTATCAGACAGCAGTCTGTGGGAAAGGTATAATTCATCCTCTGGGAGCTGCCAGTTATCAAGTGGTTTTCCTCAAGTCTTTCATTTCCCCAAAAGCTGTGGTCTAAAGAAACAACTGAAATCACAAGTCCCAAATTTCACTTCTGTTAGCACTGTTTGTACAGTTTTGGCAGTTTAGAGAGACTTTTGCGAGTGTAAGTATAAATTGCCTTCATGTGTACTTGAGAAGGTGGTAGAGAACACGAGTTGTGCCCATTTTCTACTGTGCCCATTTTCTACTTATTAGTAATATGAAGGCAGACTGGTTTTTGTGAATTATTCAATCACCTTCTATTCAGTAGGCAAATATCCCATTAAATTTAAATGTTAAACTGAATAACAGATCAGAGATTGGGATTTAAATTTTAAATGCTGCAAAGACCCTTTCCGCCATCATCTGTTAAAATACACCTGATTTACATACCCAAAGGCCCATGCTTTAATCTGGATTTCACCCTAGAACAGTAGTACTTCCTAGCTGTCATTATTATCTATATATTTCACTTTGTCTAGTCTGTCAAGTTCTTAATATAGCTCCAAAGTTATTAGAGCAACCCGGTTAATAAGAATAAACACTACTGAACAAAAGCTAGGGTGAACAACTTAGTTATTTGTTATGCAGCGTAAGATAACATAGAAACCTTTTTAAAATTCTTATTTCTGAGTTAGTGATTCAGATTCTTTCCTTTTGCTTAACTCAGATATGAAAAAGTCAATAACAGAACCTGCATTAAAAAGTCCTGTATTTGCCAAAACCTCTGAAATCATCTAACCTACGTGTCAGACACTCATCGTTTCCGGGTATAAAACTTTTATATTGTCTGTGATTCACAAACAACTACATGGAAGCAGCAGCTTAGTTTATTATTAATATGAACACAGGGACCTCTGAGCTGAGTCAGAGGGGCAGTCTGTCATGTAACTGCTTTTATATAGAGAGACATCCCAAAAGGAAGGCAGTTGCTGTCTCTCCCAAGTCTCCCCAGAGTTTCATAGCATTTGAGCTGTTCTTTAAGCTCCAGCTCTGTATTCTCTGATTACACAAAAATATCAGTTCTAATAAAATCATTGTACTTTTTTAGCCCTCATTACAATGAGCTTACTGGCTTGGTGGCAAGTGGGAGCTGCATATCTGCCTCTCCATACACCATCTTTCACTGACGCTGCCTGATGATCCTGGTGTCATTATTGGGATATGCTGTATAACTTGACAGACCAGACAAGGTGAAATACATAGATAATAATGACAGATCCCTCCTTTCTCTTCAGATACATGTGGGGTCTCTCACCACAGAACCTTCCACTTTTTCCTCCACTTCCAGACACACACTAAGTCCTCCAATTGCCCCTGGTCCTCCTTCAGAGATCCACATGGACAGGCACCAACACCACCCTGCAACAGATTTGTAATAGTTCTTGGGTTTTTAAACAATATAATGAATTTTGGGCTCTTGACTTGTGTTTTTACTGCTGTAAATAAGTGAAAAGGGGCACAAGTAGATCGTGAAAGGTGTGGTCTAAATTGTCCCACTATAGGGTTGTATTTGCTGTACAGTTATTGTTAATGCCATGGAGCACTTAAAAGAAGCACAATATACACTTTCCAATACAATGGATGATATAGGCAATTTAAAATTCAGTCTCATCAACCTATATTCCATTCTACATGGACTAATTTGTGCAAACTGACAATCATGTGTTAGTCTCCAAAGATAAATGCACAGCACTAGAAAAATCTGATCTGAAATTGTTAACAACTTGGAAGTCATACAAACACTGTGGAAAGTAGAGCCACAATATATGTGCACAGGTTTTCCAAACACATCACCATTTATCCTCGATTCTGAGTATCTGTCCTCTGACACAAACTCACCTTCAGAGGTCTGAAGCATTCTAAAAACAATCTGCATTATAATTACTTTGCAGTGCTAAAAGAAAGTCTACTGAAGCCAGAACATCCAAAACTAAACATATTGTTTTCGAAACATAGCTGTATTATCTCCTTTGGATATAGGTAGGTCCTGAAAATATAACTTTCTGAACTTGCTTTTAACAGCATTTTCTGGGGACCTTAGGCATGTTCGCTTTACAACAGTTGAATTCCACTGAAGTTAATGTTATTTCTCTTGGTACAGGTACCACTGGACTCCTGGGGTTTAACTGTCATGGAGAATCATGTTTGTAGTCCAATAAGCCCTTTCTCCTTTACCTTTATTTAAGCAAGAACAGAGTAAAACCAAGCAGGATGAATAAATAAAAGTTTAAACACCTGATGTTTCTTCTAACGTTTTTCCCTGGCTGATGGGTTGTTGGAATCCCAGGAGACTGACTGTCATCAAGATGGAGAAAGTCTTATTCTACCCCGGGGAATAATTCCATGCACTTAATGCCAGAGCAGACATTGCTCCATCACTCCCCAACACATGAAACAGAAACAGGCTTTGTAGCCATACACCTTAGGAGTTCAACAGAGCTTCTGTGGGACATCAGAACAGTTCTTTCTGCTTCACAAGGTCCCTATGTATCTACCCTGAGCTTCTATGGATGTGTAAAGTCAAGTCAAAAATATTATCCCATCAATCCCTTGCCTGACATTCTGTGTCCATTTTAGGAATATGCTGACATTTTGCATTTTCCAGAGCATACCATCTTCTTCAAAGTTCAGTTCTCCTCTCATCCCCCATGTAGTTCAAGACTTTGTCTGTAAAGTTTAAGCTTACAGAGTACAAAAAAGTCAGATTCACTCATCTTTCCAAGCTATGCTACTGTGGTTAAAAACCAGCACTTCTGAGAGGTACTAACAGCAGTCATCTCCTTACATGTAATCCCTGGTATTTATGTATGCAACTACATTCCTTATATGGGTAGCTTTCAGTCTCATTTCTTATTATTCTATATGCCATAGGATATATGAACACAGCTCTGAAAGGTAAAACATTTAACAGCAAACTCTGTAGCAGAAACACTTCTCATTTTAGTATATTTGTAGTTTGGTTTCTTCCCTTTCTTATTTTCATTGTTTGGGATTTATTGATGGCACAATAAATCCCACATTGCTCAGTGGCAATAATCAAGAAGGTTGCAACCTGAAAAGTAAGTGCCTAGTACTTAATTCTTGACTTTTTTTACATGTTGCTACCTATGTTATTGGGGGTTTTAGTGGCTTTTCATTTCGTGGCTTTAGTGGCTTAACTTCCATCTGCTTTTTTAACACCAGGCACAGATCAATTGAAGATGATTATAATGAACACTTTCCTGCTTGCTACAAGCAGAACTAGAAACCAGCAATGTATTTCATTGGAATACAATGCTAGTGAAAACTGGAAAACTCAAGTTGCTATGGTCAGCATGAAACAGGAGAAATCCCATTAGTGCTCACTCTGCTCAATTCGTCCCCCAAATTGAGTACTAACACATAAAGACATTAATTCATGAAAAGACTTATTGTCCCATGCTCAAATTCACTAGTAAGGCTCCTCTTTCCTGACACACTCATCTTTTTCTCCATGCTCTTTATGTCTTTATGTGCTTTCAAATTTGCCTGTTGTTCCATAGGAGCAGTGCACAGATTTAATCTGCAGCCTAACATTTACAGTATAAAAACCACCCCTGGCTAAACTTTACTTGAACAGAAAAACCCCATAAAACAAAGTCCCCAGTATCTTATAAGTCAGCATCATTTCTGCCTTGATTTGATATTTCCTCTCTGTGTGAAGAAAAGGAAGACAGAGAAAAAGAGATAACGAAACCTTTACATGCTTTCCCTTTCAAAACCAACTGACTTTCACAGCAAATCATAACAGCTCACCCTCCTATTTGTAATTCACCTTTTCTGACAGGTGTATTGCAAGTTAATGAAACAGAGGAAAACTGAAGTTGCATTACATTATTATTGTAAAGGTGCTACAATAGGTTCTGGTAGCCACGAATATGGCAATTTATTTTTCCTTCAGACCATAAACCACGTCGTGGTTTTCTCCTCCTCATTTACTGTCTCAGTATATTTATCTACTCATTATGTGCTATAAAACACATTAAGAGGAACTCCTGCTCAAGGAAAAGTTTTAGCAATAGACAGAAATCCTCATCATATAACTTTAAGATCAACTCAGTTGTTAATAAATTGCATATTGATGGGTAACTGCTGACTGTTGCCACCTCTGCTGGAGGTGGAGAGATAAATAATTTCCTAGTGCTTTCTAGAATTTGCTACTATATGGGTTTTATTTTATGTGGAACATGGCTTGAACATTTACCATGAAAACATTAAGGATCTTTTAAACAACAAACTATTTCATAGCTAAGTTGCACTAGCAAGGCTTATTTAACTGTGAGACAACCAAGCATAATTCACAGATTTCTTTTGTTGCCTACAAACAGTGTGACCAAGGATTACAGCATTTGACATCTGCTGAAAGTAAGTTCCACTGTCAGGTAATCTTAACCATTGGGTAAAAACTGAGTTGAGATTGTTGCCCAAACCACATAACCAGAGAATATAATATCTGATAGCAGCAGCTCCTAGGTGAAAGAGTATTATAGTCCCATCTGACATGTCAGTGAGACACAAGTTTTAATGCCCTTGTATTTTCCAGCACACAAGCATGAAAGCTGCCATTTTTACCTACAGGAGTAAGAGCAACACCTAACTAAAACTCGTATGATAGACCTGGTAGTGCGAGGAAGAACTCAGAGCTCCTGGATTTAAGACTTGTCTACTGATAGTACCATCTAATGGAGAGCAGTTAAATACCAGCACAACAAACAATCCCCATATGGCATTAGTGATATCTTATAGAATAATATGTAAACTGCAAATACATTATAGAGAAGAGGGTACAAAGCTTTGCTTATAATCATTCTTCAAGTAATACTGAAGAAAAAGATGCATAATTTGAAATAGCAAAGAGCTGCTGGCATTCCTACAGGACCTTTCTTCCTCAAAGAACAAACTCATGTAGTGTTTCCAAGTGAACTTTAAAAAGCACTCACCGTCAACCTAGTCCTACTAGCATGGGTAAGACTAAGGGTAAGCAATCCAGAAATCTTTAAGAATCCTGCCAGGAATGTTTCAAAGAGCTCTTGCTCATTGTGTTTATAAACTGTTTGGAAATGCACAGAAACTACAGCTGAACCAGATGGGCACAGGACCACAGAATACAACGTGATGTGCTCTGCTGAGAAGGGAACATATGGATTAAGAAATGAAGACACAATGTATGAGGACTGCTTGAGAAAGCAAACTCTAGATCGCTCCTCTAATGACCAGTGTTACATAAAGACCATCCTCAGTGACCTGACAGGCATTTGCTCAGGAAGGCACAACGCGCATTGATTCACGCAGCTGGGACTACCCCAGAGCTTTTGTGAGTCCTGGAAGGATGCATAGAGCATAACCCTTTACAGTGAGGGAGGGGATGGATGCGTACATTAGAGAGGATGTAGGAGGGAAGATAACTGGAAACATAGTGTGCTGAGATCATAGGATCAACGAGGTTGGAAAAGATTCTAGGATCATCAAGTCCAACCATGACCCCAGCACTGCCAAGTCCACCACTAACCCATGTCACTGAGGGCCTCATCTACATCGTTTTTGAACACTTACAGCCACCTCCTGGCTCCATCCTCCTTTCAGGCAGTTGTAGAGAGCAATAAGGTCCCCCACGAGCCTTCTCTTCTCCAGACTAAACCTCCCAGTTCCCTCATCAGTTCCTCATCACACTTGTGCTCCAGGCCCTGCACCAGCTCCATTGCCCTTCTCTGTCCCCTCTCCAGCACCTCAATATCTCTCTTGTAGTGATGGGCCCAGAACTGAACACAGGATTTGAGGTGCGGCCTCACCAGTGCCCAGTACAGGGGCATTAGACAGATACAAACTTCATCCTAAGACACTTTCTCACTAAAGCTCAGCATTCCTCTTCAATACTTGTATTGCAATATCAGGGCAACACAGGAATTTGTTGACAAAATGAAGACTTAAAAGCAAGCCCCCAGAGCATCGGGCTGGCGATGCACTGCTGCATCCTTGTGCTGGTCCCTAAATGGGCTCTTGAGGCAACAGCAGGGAGTAGCATTGCAGAGAGAGAACTTACAGGTATGGGTGGGATGGCTGAAAGCGAAAAGCACTCCTCAAAACAAGAACAGAATACGTCCCAGCTGCTGTTTTTAACTAGATAAAGTGGGAGTGAGCTACATTTTCTACCTAGCATAGCTCTTTTCTAAGGCAAATTTTGCAAAGTGTCAATGAGTACAAAGCTCTCCCAAAACACAGGTTTTCAAAGGAAAAATGAAAGATTCTCTGCAAGAACTAAGGGGCTGCAATCTTCAAGGGGGTTGATACGTAGATGTTTTTATATTTCATATCATACTGGATAAATGCCATCCCTCTTTGCCATACAGCTATTTTTGAATCCTAATAAATTATTTGAGTGCTAACCAGCAGCTATATTTGTTGAGAAATCAATGCATTTAAGTGACAAGATTCTATTTTAATATTTATGAATTTAAGCTTCATAGAAACATTGAAGTGTGATAAATATCAGCAAAAGTTGGGTTTTCTTTACTGATGGCTGAAACTGAGATTAGAATAATGTTTTGGATAGTGGTTTATTCATTACATTTCAAAGGCAGAGACAACAAAAAGTCTAAACCGCTCTCCCTCCTCTCAGGCCTGCAGCAATAATGAATAATTTATGGGAAACTTTCCTAAACTGAGAACCACCAAACTTTTAGTTTTTAAAACATTTGCCTTTTTTCCTGTTTTCCAATAGCCACCTATGCAAGAGAATTACAAGCACGATTTAAAGGGATGGTTAAACAGTGAAGACAGGAAGTAGACTGTGATGTACCAAAATCCAAGTTTTCACAATACTTGAAACGCATTACATTAAATAATAAAATGAATAATACTCAAAACACATTTTTATTATTTAATGTAATACATTTCAATAATGCTTGAAATGTATTATATTAAATAATAATAAAAATGTTTCTACGATTTTAACAAGATTTTGAGGGGATCCACTGGAAATGGTCATAACTTTCATTATGATACACTTTGAGAAAGCTCAAAAGAGACTTTAGCTGCTCTAGCTAGTCTTCTGCCCATATCACAATCCCTCCAGAGACATATCCAGCTGTCTGTCTCCCAGCTTCTACCACCAGGATTATTAAATGAAGCAGTTAAAATGAAATAAAAAAAGAAAAAAACCCAAAATTCACTTTTAATTGCATTCTCATTTTGCCTTTTTATAGCAATGGCTCATGAGCAATAGTGTGCAAATATATCACTCCACACAGGGCTTGTGGGTGTCCCACCTCTCACAGCAGCAGAATACTAATGCTTCCCGAAAGTGGTTATTATATATTTATGGAAAAGACAGATAATGGGATGAATCAATTAATTCAACTGCATTGTCTTCAAAACAGTCAGCTTAAGCCTGAATTTTGCAGTGCAGCTCTTCCGATCAGGCCACTCTGATCTGTGTCTATCAAGACTTTTCCTGGATGAGCTCTGTAAGTCAGTTGGTGCCTCCTTGCACATGGGCAATGGGTAAAACCACTATAACTCCAAACCAGGCTGGCAGCAAACTGCCTCCAGGTGGTCTGGAAGCTGCCTGAATTTCCACAGTGTGATTCACCACCTTCTGCTTCCAAAATCTCTTACCAGAGCAGGAACTCCAGCTGGCTTAGATTTACCAACAAAAACTTGAGGTCTATAATCATAGAATCATAGAATGGTTTGGGCTGGAAAGGACCTTAAGATCATCCAGTTCCAGCTCCCCTGCCATAGGCAGGGACACCTCACACTAAACCATGTCACCCAAGACTCCATCCAACCTGGCCTTGAATACTGCCAGGGATGGAGCATTCACAACATCTTTGGGCAACCTGTTCCAGTGCCTCACCACTCTCACAGTAAACAACTTCTTCCTTATATCTAGTATGCACAAAAGATGATGGTTGTAGTGATGGGAATAGTTTCTGAACAAATGAAGCTGGGTTTTTTGTTTCCCACATTTAGCTGACTAAAGAATACAGGATCAGATTTAAGGTCTGATGCAGTACTCAGTGAAGTAAATAGTAAGACTCTCTACTCTTGCCTTGTAAAAACTGATTTTTAAAGATTTTATAAATGTTGTTAGAAATATGCCTTTATAAATGGAATGTTTCACATGCAACAGGTTCACAAAGGCTTGCTGTAATATTTTGCTTATCAAGTTTTATACTGAAGCTAACTGGTATAACCTTAACCCAAGGAATACAGAGGCAATAGTTAATACTTCTCCTATGAGATTCTTCCCAATGTTTTATTTAAAGTTTATTTTCCTAAATATATCTGCATGTGGTATTGTTGAAATAAATCTTTTAATCCAACAAGGCAATGTCAGCACTACCATGAGGATTCACTATTTACAAACTATTAAAGCTAAATACAATGCCTAGTGTTTCTATAGAACTCTTATTGCTGGAAATATTGTGGGTTTGTAACATCAAGATCTTTACTTCCTTAAACAAAAAGCACTTGCTTTTCATACTCTAATATTTCATTTGAGATAACTTTGTATATACCTGTTATCTTAAACTTCTGGCATTGGAGTACCCATTATACACTCCCAGCTAAGTCAAGCTGGCTAATTTTGACAGCAAAATTAATAAAAATGAATAAAAGTGCTAAGCCTTCTTCTTCATTTAAACTATAATCAGGACTGACCCAAAATGTCAATTTAACAGCACCCACAAATGAATCCTGTTTGAATATCTTCCAAGTCTTTTCTTTATATTAAACATTAACTCAGAAGGTAAAATAAACGCAGTAGTGAATAAACACAATGAAAAGCCCTTCAGAATGAACAACTAGCATTTATCCAATGAATAACCTTTACTCAGGCAAGAGAAGCACAGCGTGACTGAGGAAAGGAGGAGAAAAAAGGGGAATGATTAAATGATTTAGACCACAGTAATCTATAATCTGATTTCCATTCACTTCCATTTGCACAGGCTACAATCTTTCTTCTTGCCATAGCTCAAGAAAGGCTATTCTTCTTTGAGAAATAAATGTAATTATGCTTATCAAATATTTTTTTAGGCAGAAGTATACTGGGTTATTCACTGCTCAGTGCATTTGCACAGTTCTCATAGGGAACAGTAAGATCGCCATTAATTGGTAGGTTATAATACAACCTATTTTTTTAAATATTATGGAATGCAAAAATATTCCTATTTTACTGCTACATTTAGAAATGGCAACTGGTCCTTCAACCAGTCGGTGTTACAGTACTGACCAGCCAGTCCAGTTCTGTTCAATTTCCAATGAAGCTTACTCTTAAGAAAGGTAGGGATGTTAGTGCTGCAGCATCTCCACAAATCAGAGGAAATTAGAGAAATCTAATGCTTTTTCACATGAACAGAGATAATTTCCAAACATCCTAGAAAATCCTAAAGGAATCTCCCCCTGATTTCTACTCACTTTTCCACTCTCTCCTCCTTCCAAGCACATTGTTGCTGGTTGCTCTGAAGAGAAGGTTTCTCTTGGTAGTAGTGACCTCAGAGCAAATATACATGAATAGCTGGTTTGAAAGGACAAATTTTATCTAAAGAGACATTCTAAAGTGATCATCCCATGTAGAAGAATGAAACTTAAAAGAGCAAGTTTGGTTCTTTCTGTTACTTGACTCATTTGTTGGCCAATGAATCCTCCATCTCCTCCCATCCACACTCTGGATCTCAGATTTAGATTTTTCTACGGCTTGCAGTGAATTTAAGCCTGTGCACTTGTTTTCTGTAACTTCTGTTTTCTTTCACAGTCTCATGCATGAATTTCTGCTGTCCCACGAGTTGCTGGAGAATACAAATTAGGCTTCAACCAGCTGGGGTCTTCTGCTGCAGCTGTTTTATTAAGTGCTCTGCTCTCCTCGCTGCAGCTCAGACAGGTTTTTCCTACCCATACGGAGGGAAATAATGTCCACACATGGGATATAGTATACAGGGAAAATTGTTGATGCAAGATGTAATTTATGATGACATTTAACTCTTTAGTATTGATTTTTGAAGGCTGACGGCTGGGCACATTCAGAAAAGGATCCCCACACAGGGAATGCATTTCTTGGTTTGGTTTATAAAAGCCCAAATTTGACAATTCTGTGTCAATCCATCAGTTTATTTGCCAGTCTCCATGACCAGTAGGTGCAGACGAAGACTGATGTCTTGGTGTTGTAAGTTTAGTTATCCGAGTGGCCTTTTTCCACACTTATTGCGTGGCTTTTTCTCCAGGAACTCTATTGTCTTTCAGTTTATGGCACTTTGAAAGGTAATACTGAAGTAGCCTGTTAGAGAAGAGACATACCTTCACACTACCAGTAGTTTTATTCCTGTCTGGTTTTCTTGCTTTACTCTATGGCTAAAACAGAGCTTTCTAATTCACTTTCTTAAGACTAAGTTTGGTGATTCCAAACTATTCTGAGAATGTCTTGGTGACACAATACATCTGCTCACTCGTACCTACAAACCATAAAACTCCATTACAAGACAGCCATGCAATTGGCCCATTACTGCTCCCCTACTTATGGCCTCTGAAGGACTGGGCAGATACCATCAAGGATGCTTACTGAAACCAAAGGGATTCATTGTGCTAATGTCAATATATTTTTGATCATGCCATATTTTAGATCAAATGTCTTCTGTCACAACAAAAAGGCGGTGGAATTGAGATGGAAATGCTGCAACTTTCTGTTTAAGTCAACTTAAATATTGCACAGTATTCCAGACATCATAACGTTTGTAAAGAGTTTCTGTAACAGGTATCTTGCAACCCTTGAAACCACCTTCCTAAGCTCTTACTAAATCTAACCAGGGCAAGCTGTGAATTACCATCAGGCCTCCATCCTGGATCAAGGCACCAACATGTAACCAGCTGAGAAATCACTGCTGAGCAGCTCAGAATTCACACTCCCTATCTCAGGATGCACCAGAGCGGGACAGGATCTTTCCTGTAGTCCTGCTGCTGTTATGAGCACAAGGAGAGAAACATAAAGAATCAAATACAAGCACATTGAACTCTCATGCTTAGTACAAGTTCTATAGGTTTTCAGTGTTTTAAACTCATCACCAATATTGCTGAACAGTGTATTGAACAGCAATATTGAATTTGCAGCTCTGCTCTGGCAGGACAGATAAGAAATATAATACATCTAGGGCACAAAGATATTATGATATTAGAGATGGGCAACGCAAGAAAGTAGAGTCAATTAGAAGGGTTTGTTGTCTACTTGCAAAGAAATTACAGATGCCAGATAATGTAGACTGTTTGCATACGTGATGTCCTAGCACAGTCATAACAACTGCCATTGCAGCCTGATTTGGAAATGGACAGCAAAAGGGGATAAAACTTGACTAAATGAGATGAAGGAAACAGGGTAAATTGTTTTATGGGATATCTCACACAGCAAAATTTCTAAAGGTAACCAAATGAAAACCCTGTGTCTGGGACATTGCTATCATTTGAGTAGAAATGTACAGCAAGCAAAACATTCCAGACCAAATTTCAGTGCTAGGAGAATGAGCTACAAGGGATGACCTTTCTGGTTTTCAAGCCCTTGAGCTTTTCTACATCCTGACAATGCATCACTGCACCTCAGGAGAGTGTTCCAAGGCTTTAGAGAGACAGAATAATCCTCCTGGCTCTCAGAACTCCT
>JANHGB010039271.1:0-12886 GCA_026283785.1 Coracopsis vasa
AACTTGGCCAACTTGGGGGTGAGTACTTTGTGCCTTTGGCTTGGAGTACCCCAGTGTGACTCAGTGGGTGCTCCATCCACATGGCGTCTTCACTAGTGTTTTGATATTCAAAACTCTCTCGCTAAGAAAGAAGGTTTTCTCCACTGCTTAAATATCTTCCTGGCTCAACATTTCAAAGTATGCTTTGTGCTGTCCAGACATTCTCATTAATTGCTAGCACAAGAGGTGGGCCAAAACCCAAAATCTTTGAATCCAACTTCTCTCCTTCTTCCACATGCCTCCTCTTGGAAACTTTGGAAAACTGAATCCAGACACAGAGCCGAGTATCAAAAATTGGCCAAACCCCAATCCCACCTCCCCCACCTTAGGTGTTTTCCAAATCCTGATCCAAAATGTACTTCTTAGCTTTCTTTTCTTCCTCTTTTCTTCATAAGATTATTAAAACTTGCATATTCTTTCCTTGATGACAGTTTCACCTAATTAATTTTAGGTTTGCTCACAATAGTTTAAGACTGCTGGTAGAATCTGAATTTTTGATAAGAAGAAAAAGAAAGTGGAATCAAATCCCATTTTCATTACAAAAGCTAAAAGCTATATAGAGAATTACGAATGGTCTATTGCCATAGAAGTAAAATAAGACAAGGCAAAAGCCTTGTGAATTAGAGATCCAAAGAGGTTAAAAATTGTGTGAGTTTTTTTTGGTTTGTTTGGTTTGGTTTGGTTTGGTTCCTTCAGAAAAGTAATTTATAACTCATAAAGCTCCAACTGACTTCCAGCTGGAGTGGTTTGCAAAATTATAGTCCTGCTCCTGCAATATTCAAAAGCAGTATCATAGACTCCAAGTGTTGCTGTGTAATATCTCTAAAATAAGAAGCTTCATAGCTCAAATGATGAGACTTCCAACAATGACACGCAAACCTGTTTGTATCTGCTGTCAGTATCTAAGCATTTAAAGATCATGTTTTCTGGTTATTTTTTGCCAATGGTAAGCCCAAACGTTTTATGAAAAGTGAAACTCACATACTGACCTGATATCTGAAGCTCAGCCTGTGAGTTAAAAACCCAATCATGACAATGAAACTGGTCATGGATTTGCAGGAGTTCATAGAATCATAGAATCACAGAATGGTTTGGGTTGGAAAGGACCTTAAGATCATCTAGTTCCAAGCACCTGCCATGGGCAGGGCCGCCTTACCCTAGATCATGTCACCCAAGGCTCTGTCCAACCCAGCGTTGAACACCGCCAGGGATGGAGCTTTTATCATCTCTTTGGGCAGCCTGTTCAGTGCCTCACTATCCTCATGGTAAAAAACTTCTTCCTTATATCTAATCTGAACTTCCCATTTAAGTTTGAACCCATTACCCCTTGTCCTATTGCTACAGTCCCTCATGAAGAGTCCCTCCTCAGCATCCTTGTAGGCCCCCTTCAGATACTGGAAGGCTGCTATAAGGTCTCCATGCAGCCTTCTCTTCTCCAGGCTGAACAGCCACAACTTTCTCATCCTGTCTTCATACAGGAGGTGCTCCAGCCACCTGATTGTCCTCATGGCCCTCCTCTGGACTTGTTCCAACAGTTCCATGTCCATTTTATGTTGAGGACACCAGAACTGCACACAATACCCCAACTGAGGTCTCACAAGAGCAGAGTAGAGGGGCAGGATCACCTCCTTTGACCTGCTGGTCACAGTCCTTTTGATGCAGCTCAGGATACGGTTGGCTTTCTGGGCTGCGAGCGCACACCGAAGCCGGCTGATGTTAAGTTTCTCATTGACCAACACCCCTAAGTCCTTCTCCACAGGGCTGCTCTGAATCTCTTCTCTGCCCAACCTGTAGCTGTGCCTAGGATTGCCCCTACCTAGGCACAGGACCCTGCACTTGGCATGGTTAAACTTCATGAGGTTGGCACCAGCCCACCTCACAAGCGTGTCCAGGTCCCTCTGGATGGCATCCCTTCCCTCCAGCGTATCAACAGAACCACACAGCTTGGAATCATCGGCAAACTTGCTGAGGGCGCACTCAATCCCACTGTCCATGTCACCGACAAAGATGTTGAACAAGACCAGTCCCAACACTGATCCTTGAGGGACACCACTCATTACTGGTCTCCAGCTGGACATTGAGCCATTGACCACAACTGTGTGTGCGGCCATCCAGCCAGTTCTTTATCCACTGAGTGGCCCATCTATCAAATTGATGTCTCTCCAATTTAGAGACAAGGATGTCGTGTGGGACAGTGTCGAACGCTTTGCACAAGCCCAGGTAGATGACGTCAACTGCTCTATTGCTGTTCCGTAGCCCCATCATAGAAGGCCACCAAATTGGTCGGGCAGGATCTCCCCTTAGTGAAGCCATGCTGGCTGTCACCAACCACCTCATTGGTTTTCATGTGCCTTAGCATATCTTCCAGGAGAATTTGCTCCAAGATTTTGCCAGGCACAGAGCTGAGACTGACTGGTCTGTAGTTCTCTGGGTATTCTATTTTCCCCTTCTTGAAAATGGGGGTTATATTTCCCTTTTTCCAGTTGTCGGGAACTTCACCAGACTGCCATGATTTTCCAAATATGATGGACAGTGGCTTAGCAACTTCGTTCGCCAGCTCCTTCAGGACCCGTGGATTGATTTCATCAGGTCCCATGCACTTGTGCACATTCAGGTTCTTAAGATGGTCCCAAACCAGATCCTCTCCTACAGTGGGCCCAACGTCTTCATTCTCACAGTCCCTGCATCTGCCTTCCAAGACTTCAGTGGTGTGGTCAGAGCATTTGCCAGTGAAGACTGAGGCAAAGGAGTCATTAAGAACCTCAGCCTTCTCCAAATACAGGGTAGACAGTTCTCATGATAGCTTCCAGAGAGGGTCCACGCTGCCCCTAGACTGTCTTTTATTCGCACCATACCTACAGAATCCCTTCCTGTTATCTTTCACACCCCTAGCCAAGTTTAATTCTAACTGGGCCTTAGCTTTCCTAACCTGGTCCCTAGCTTGAAGCACGACATCCCTGTATTCTTCCCAGGCCGCCTGTCCTTGCTTCCAGCTTTTATAAGCTTCTTTTTCCCCTCAAAGTTTACTCAGCAACTCCTTGGATGTCTCCTGGCCCTCCTGCTGCACTTCCTTCTAGTCAGGACGTAACACTCCTGAGCTTGTAGCAGGTGATCCCTGAATATCAACCAACGGTCTTGGGCCCCCTGCCCTCTAGGGCTATATCCCATGGAACCTTACTAAGCAGGTTCCTGAAGAGGCCAAAGTCTTGTCTCTTGAAGTCCAGGGCAGTGAGCTTGCTGCACACTCTTCTCACTGTCCTGAGGATCTCAAACTTGACCATCTCATGGTCGCTACAGCCAAGGCTGCCCTGGAGTGTCACATTTCCAACCACCCCTCCCTGTTGGTGAGCACAAGGTCAAGCATGGCACCTCTCCTTGTCGGCTCCTCCATTACTTGCAGAAGGAAGTTGTCTTCCACACAATCAAGGAACCACCTGGATTGCTTGTGCTGGGCCATACTGTCCCTCCAACAGGTATCAGGGTGGTTGAAGTCCCCCATAAGGACAAGGGCCTGCAAGCATGAGGCTGTTCCTATCTGTCTATAGAGCACTTCATCCACAGAGTCCTCTTGATCAGGTGGTCTGTAATAGATCCCCACAGTAATGTCCCCCATAGCTGCTCTCTGTTTAACCCTGACCCACGAACTCTCTGTTGATTGCTCACCTGCCCCCAGACAGAGTTCCATACTCTCCAGGCTATCCCTATCATAAAAAGCAACTCCTCCTCCCCCGTCTACCAGGCCTGTCTTTCCTAAAGAGCCTGTAACCTTCCATTCCAACGCTCCAGTCATAGGAGCCATACCACCATGTTTCTGTAATATCATTTGTAACATGTCCCTGTAGATGTGCACACATCTTTAATTCCTCTAGGAGTTAGAAGTAAGTATTTATTTATGGCAAACTTCAACTTAAAATATTTTCAAATTACTTGAATACCAAAAAAATGTGTTTAAATTCTCTCAAAAGTATATCTTGAAAAATGTCTTGGACACCAAGAAGCAGTTAAATAATAGAAAAAGAAAACAGTTACATAGTAATAAAGTTAAATATCTTAAGAAATTAACTCTAGCTTATGAATAAGGCTGGAAGAAATTGTATAACTGATAATCACATAAAAAAACTCCCAAAACCCATAGTTACAAAGAATACAACATCTAGAATTGTCTAAAAAACAAACTAATCCTCCAAATTTCAGTATATAGTCAGGGAGGCATTAAATGGTTGAACTTCACCTACTGTATTAAATCAACTATGAAGTCCACAGCAATCTACAAAAATCTGCAAAATCTGGATTCCTTTTAGCAAAAAATGCTGCCAGTGACACTTCTTACTGCTATGCTGGTGTTTAGACTGAACACCTTTCATGTACTCACAGATTTACAACTACTTTCAAAATTTGAAACTTAACTACTTAAAACTACATTTAGTGGTTAAGTAGTAAAACTCATTAAGTACGTAAAACTTATTCAGGTTGTTGGTGATCCCTATTTCCTTTTTCAAGAAACACACAATTTTTTATTCCATCAAAAAATGAAGTAAGAGAATAAAAAATGGTAGATATGTTTTTCAGCCATGAACCTAGCCAGTGCATTGCATGTATGCCAGGACTCTTTCTGTCTCGTGAAATGTGTGATATGCGCTACTGCATACAGAGTAAAGACCTAGAAGTTAATCAATGTGAAAAAAAATTAGATTAACTTTTTATTTGTTGACTTAGTCCTGCAAATCTCAATAATGGTAGCACGGTAAATTAAGGAAAATGTTGTGGTTGATTCATCTTTTGTCTAAGTTGGGTTGCTCTCTTTGGTCATCACATGAGAAAAGATTTTTGGTTCTACTGAAAATTAATTTATCAAACTGATAAGTATAATTGTATAATTTCCTACAGTCACTTCCTACTATATAGAAATCTAAACATATTAAGATATTTCTACAAGTTATTTTAAAGCAAAAATGATATATGAGGAAAGTTTGAGGGAACTGACTTTGTCTGATCTCGAGATAAGACTAAAGGAGATCTTATGGTTTCTTCAGCTACCAAATGGAAAGATACAGAGAAGATGGAGCTAAATTCCTCTTTGAAGTGCAAAGTAGTGTTCCAAGAGGTAGTGATCACAGGTTGAAACACAGGAAGTTCATATTAGAGAGAGATATATGAAGTTCACGATAAGACTGATCAAATATTGGAACAGGCTGCTTGGAGAAGCTGCTTGGAAACTTTGTCCTTGGAGATACTTCAGACTTTATGGGAAAGGCCCTGAGCTACCTGACCTAAACCGCCTTTGCTTTTAGTGTCATTTTGGGCCAGACAACCACCAAAGGACCTTCCCACTTGGCTTATCGTAGACTGCACCTTGTCTATGACAAACTGGCTTTAAGTTCTAATAATGTAACTAAATATCTGGTGAAGAGCATTTCTGCACCAGTTTAAAAAGGTTAAGTATATGCAAGGACACGTTCAGTCAGTTTTCTTAAAAGAATTGGTCTGCATAATTTTAGAAATTTGGTACATTTTCTCTATATTTACTGAATGACAACTAGCAGTGAAACAGTTACCCTCAGCTGAAGTATGCTTAAAGTGTCCTCCCAGATTAAATAACTATACAGTTGTCACAAAACATCTTTAGAGAAGGACACATTCTGTCAGTGGTGTTCTATAATTTATTATTATAGATAAAACAGTCATTAGCCCCATGGGACTGATCCAAAATTCATGGAAACTCAGACACTTTCAGACTTCATTAATGACAGTTAAACTATTAGGTTTTAAAACTATAGTATATTCAAATCTTGAATACTTGAGTTTGATGGCCTATGTGATTCAATGCATAGCTCAATCTACTCTTTTTCTGGAAATGCAGCCAATGAATGTCATAAAAAATTCATTGCTAAATTGGCTATTGATATTTTTCCTAAAAAAGCATAGTTAATTGTAATTGATTGATACACTGTAGATCAATGCATAGGTAGATATTGCTAAATAAAGAAAAAAATTATGATAATTTAAAGACTGTTAATTAATTGGGAAAAAAAGGCAAAGGCCCTTGATACAAACTACATTTGTTCATAATGTCTATTTTCTCTTCAATGTATTTCTTATTCAAGAAGATCAACTAGTTTACCAGTCCTTGAACTGATTTTGTACCCTGAACAATCCTGTACATTTGCAGGTGAACTGATTTAACTTGCTTCCTAGCCTGAGAATCTTGATTGCTGCAAGGTTATGACTACAGACCAAGACTGACTACGGGCCTTTTATTTCTGAAACACTCTTGATCCAGAAATCAGGCATCAACCCTTGTCTATAAAGGATTAAAGAAAAAAAAAAATATTGTCAATATTCTCACATTCAGATCAGGGCTAGATATGCAAGCAATTAAAAACTCTGTTTGAACAGAGCTGATAACTAAAATTCTTTCCTCTGGATGTTTATCTCCAGTGGAATATACAGAAAATGATAAACAAATTTACTATTTAACAGTGGAGACACCACATTTTGAGACAGTGTTCTAAAGTATGCAGTCATTTTATCTAAAGCTTGTAAGTAAAGAAGATATTCAACGAAGCCCTTGAGATCATCAAGCAAGTCTTTGAGTTTTTACTATCCTTTGCTCTTTTGCAATCCAAGCTTTTCCTGATGATACTGTCTTCTGTTAATAACCCTTTAGTGTCTGCAGATGGTATGTTATTTGTAGTCCTTCTGTTCCTTCCTCACGTTGTTTCCATAAATACCCCATTAGATTAAACCAATTATACGATGAACTATCAAATAACCTTTTCTACGCTATTCAAAAAATCTTACAGAACAGACCTGGTTTTGCTACATCCAGTACCTCTCTTAAAGCTACTAGGAGGAGTCTAAGTTTATATTAATGCCATTAAAGGACAATGGAGGGTTAAAAAAAGAGTATGAGGGGAACATGGTAAAAGCAAGAACAAAAGAAAATGCTTTATGGCAGACAGCACACAGTTTTGGTATTACGTGGCTAGCCTGGAGGTCCTATCTCAATGAAGTGACTTTAGTGCAATTACCTGCAGTATCTTTTAGGTCAGATATTCCAGACACAGAAAGTAGGACAGGCTTTGCAGATCTCGAATTGTCAGGTAGGACAGCTGATTCTCTGAGTGACTTCTTCTGCAGGGGAGAAAACCCAAAGAAAATAAAATCCCACAACTTAGTACAGCTTAGCATGAAGTGACTCTAGTGAAGACAGTTCAAAGATAGTTTTGCATTATTATTTCAAAGCATGTCTGAAATTCCACTCCAGGAAGAATACTGCGGAAGTCCCAGCACATGCAAAGAGTAGCTGTCTGTGACTGCCTGCAGTAGTGAACACTGAGTTAGAGGAGTAGAAGTGAAACAAACTGAGGAGTGAAAGCAATTCACTGGAAAAATGAAAGCTACTTCTGGTAGTTTAATTGTACTCTGTTTGCTTCAGAAACTAAAGTGTCTCCTGCCTGTGGCACAATCACTGAGATATCTAAATTGCTGACAGAATAGCTCAAGACACTACAACAGTCTGCAGGTTTGGTACCTAAAGTAATAATCTAGAAAGGTCTGCCTAAGGTTTTATTCTGATTATTCTGTCTGATCAGTATAATTCAGCTTGACTGCTTCAGCACAAAGGAGAAAACAATTTAAACAACAGTAGCGCTGAAGCTGAGAGGTGATAAAAGCACTGAAATAAAATATCACATTTCCTAACTAATCTGAGGAGAAGTAAAGGAATGTCAGCTAACTGATTTATGACGTAATTTGATGTTCCAATGATATCCACAGGATGCCTCTGTACCCTTAATCTTGTCCATGGTGCTTCTTCTGCATGTGAAATTAACAGTGATACAAAATTCTGTGTATTTTCCTCATTATTGTAATGTAAAAGTTTTTTCCAACAGTGTCACCGCAGAGCCTTTATAATTCACATTTTGATGTCTGCCCCGTTTTCAAGAATTACACGGTACAGATGCTCTGTAATGGCCCTTTCGACCATTACATACACTCAAAAAAAGTATAATTTAGAGTTGGAAGATGTAACACTCAAAAACTAAGTACTGGCAAAAGTGAAAACAATTCTCTATATATACCTAAGAATTTACTCTTTGTTCAAGTGATGTTTTACTTCCCTAGTCCTGCTGGCCACACTATTTCTGATACAGGCTTGGATGCCACCAGCCTTCTTGTGCCTACCTGGGCACAAGCTTGCTCATGTTCAGCCACCTGTCAATCAGCACCTCAGGGTCCTTTTCTGCCAAGCAGCACCTCAAGGTCCTTTTCTGCCAAGCAGCTTTCCCGCCACTCTTCTCCAAGCCACATGATTTGAAAACTATTTTACCATAAAGTTATCAACAAAAATTTAAATATTCCCACTAAAATGGACACTAGTCACAGCCTAATTGGCAAAGGTACAAAGGAGCTGAGAATACAACACAGTTGGCTGCATCCTGCTGGTGGCAGCAGCACAGAAGCAGGCGGTGCATCCAAGAGGACTGTCTAATTACAAAGGTTAGATTATTTATTGTATATCTAGTAACTAAAAAGTAAATGGACATCAAAATACTATTGGAATATAACAGAGCAACATTCCAAACTAGGCAGCCACAAAATACAATAAATGGTAAAGAAATTAAGGAATGGTAGGAATAGGAGTAATAAAAATAGGTCTGGCTCTTATCCACTACACTGTAACTACAACAGGTATTTCCTCCTACCTGCTGATTAACAGCTATAATGGTATCTTCTTACTGGAAAGTTTGAGCAGTTTAGCATCAGTATCATAAAAACTTGCAACATAATGGGATTGTTTTGTTTTTTTTTAAAGAACTATACCTATTTTTTACTTCACATTTGAGAACTTACTTTTCTTTCCTGTGACACAGGCACTACTTTTCCAGAAAGGGTAAAACCAGTATTCAGAAAGTCCCATACACACCAGTTTTTAGTTCTCCTTTTAATTTTAAAAATCAAGGTTCAATTTATATTACATAAGATTTTGGAGAAAAATTGACACTGTCTTCTACAGTGACTTAAGCTGAAGAAAAGAACAAGGAAAAACAGAACAAACTAATATATTCCTGGAATGTATTTGCCATTTGCTGCAAATTGCTGAATAAAGGATTTACTGAACCAGAATCATATCCATATTTTCATATTAAATAATCTTCAGTGAACCTTTCTTCTATGAATTTGTCTAATTATTATATTGTCCTAGGTATACTGTCGGTATCCAGGGCATCTATAATAATGAAAACCAGAATGTATTCAAATATTATTTCTTTTTTCTTGGTTCTAGAACTTGCATGCTGTAGCTTCATTAGATGCTTCAGAAGTACTGAAAAATGGGTCCCTATTCACCTTTTATTTGAGGCTTGAAATTTTTTAATGTCTTCAGCATAATATTCTTGATATCTTTTCAAGCAGAAGAATCTCAGTTTATTTAATGTATCCATTTGCAGAATGAATTAGATTAAACTTTTTATTTACAGTCATACTTGTTCCTCTTCTACATTCATTATTTTTAGTTCTTTTATGACCCTGTGGTTTTACACAGTGGTATAGTGATATTGTCTGTCTTGTTCTGTGTTCTTTCCCTTATTTTTAATACACCTGCTTTCTGAAGCACTGCTAAGCACTAGAGCCGACACTTTCATATAATTATTTGCAATGATTTCAAGAGCACTTTTCCGAGTGCCAATACTAGTTTACAACCTACAATGTGCACAGGCAGAGCTCTTTTTCAACAAATTACTTATCAGCACCCATCACTGCTGAACCTCATTTGCCGCATTTTTCTTCAATCACACAATCATAGTGGAAGCCTTATGAAACAATTCACTATATTCATTCAGTATATTCATTCTTCTTTGCATTAAGAAAATTTGTATCCCTCAACCTTTGGACTTCTATTTTGCACAGTAACTTCTATTCTGTGCAAAGGCCAATCCAAGCAGTAGATTAAACAACACATTTACATTAATGAATTACCATTCCAGACAGTTTTGGACTCTGTAAAGTATAATGACTTTCTTAGATGTACTTCAGTGATTTATTCTGAAACAAAAGTTCAGCTTTAACTAAATCTTCTGTCTGGTGCCTTGTCAAGAAGGATCCAATGCAAGAAACAAGACTTGCATATTCTGAAGCACTTTCTTACTTCCCAGACACTTCTATTTCACTTTACCAAGTTTATGCACATGTATCCATTTATATTTCACATTATTATTGATAAACAAATCGTTACTGTATGTTTTCTTATCATCATATTCTGGCTGGTCTTTATTTTTTTCTTTTCCAAACTTGGAGGTTTTGTCCTATATTATCAATTTTCAAACCAATATTTCTATCCTTGTAGAAGTGACAGATTCTAAAGTCATCTCATTGCCATTTTGCACCACCTGGTAGCCTTAAAGTGCTGTTGTACAACTGCAAATATAAAAAAACTCCTGGCTGGCAGAAGTATAATAATGGCAGCTCCTGCATGGCTAACTGGAAATCTGACATTGCACTCTGCCATCTGGACTCATTGTTGCTACCACTGCCAGCAGCAATGCCCTGGAGCCAGGGGCTGTAATGACTCTTCTTTGTTTCCTTCTGCATCAAAAGAAACTACAGGAAGCAACTGTAGTGGTGTACTAGATAACAACAGTTAGCATAGCTACACACTGCAGTTGAAACAAGAGAATAAGTTTTTACTTTCCCTGTTATCTTTAACAGACCATCAAACCAGCAGCAGTACCTATGCAGAACCGTTCCAGTCTAACTTGTTGCACATTTTCAAACGCAACCACGGATGTATTTAAAAATAGCATTTCTTGAATGCAAGTTAAATTACTTTTTTCTTCCATATTCATTATTTAAAAATAGATCAGTTCCTAATGAGATCTTCCTTTTTTTCTCTCCCTGTCTTCATTTTGCATAATTTTACTTTTCACATCTGCTGTTTATTCTGTATTTATGTCTCTCATTTTCACATTTATACTGAATACAGTAGAGTTTGGGGGTTTTTTTCTTACTTGTATATAAGCATTTTTCTTCTTCTTGGTCTAGGACATGAAGAATGTGATTATATTCACTTTCCAGCAACATCATGAGGTATCATCTGTATAATGTTTTCCCTAAGGTTTACTCAGATATTACTTAGTAATTTCCCTGGTACTTCAAATTTCCATTTCTGGTATTTTTAATGCTAACTCTTACTATTGCTCCCTATTTGCTAAGGTGAAAGTCATTAATAATTATGATAGTTATTTGACCTCCCACTTGCTGTGAGCAGCACTACGGTGTGTGGCAATGACAAATTCATGAGCTATATGACCCACGCCTTGGAGGCCTTTGGGGAAGCAACCTGCCCAGGATGGAAATCTTGCACAGGAGTGGTAGATGTCTATGCCCAGCTTCCATTTATTATTTAACTGGCCTGCAGGGATTAAAGAGACCTGCAGTGAGGAGCTGCAGACAAGAGATGAGACAGGTCATGTCAGGGGTCCCCAGGATGCTCATCAGGCTGCTGTTCTTGGCTGGTGCTTCCAGTGTATGCAGCAATTCTCATTTCTGCTTTTTGATCTTCTGGGAACTTGTCCTGAGATATTCAGAGCCAGGCTATTGCTGGTAAAGTCTGACTCCTGGTCAAAGAACGACAGGAGTCATTTAAGCTAACAATAGAGAGTGGGGCTGGAAGAGAGAACTGCTCAGTCTTGATCACAGCTCCCAGAAGCAGAAGTTTTCAGGGCAGAGTGTACAGCACTGTACACAAAAGGCAGCTGTAAACTGCTAAAGACACTGGGATTGAGCAACATTGGTGGTGATAGGAAATGGGACATGGTCCCCCGCTGATCAAAGGCTTTCATTCAGTTGAATTTCCTGATGGAGGTTGCTCTTGGATCACTAGGAATAATGGGACTGGTGGAGACTATAGCCTAGTGCTAACAGTCAACAAATGTCGAAAGCAAAATGTACAGAATGATGAGATGAAAGAGGAATGGGAACAAAGAGGGCAAAGGCGCTTCCATCTCAAGTATACTCACACGACTAGAGTGCTGCAATGGACAAGCTCTTCAGCAAAGACAGGCAGCGATGACAAGGAATGAGCAATGAGGCCCTCTTGTGTGGTTGGTGAACAGGAAGCTGAACATGAGAAAGCAAGGTACCATGGTTAGGATAGCAGCACTGTGAGGGAGCACCATCCCCCTCTGCTCACCCCTGTAGGAAAACATCCAGATAGTGTACCTAGTTTTAGGCCCTCCAGTACAGGAAAAGCACTGAACAAACTGGAACACGATAAGTAAGGCCCCCAGGGTGCTCAGGGCTGGAGCACTTGCCCTAGGAGGAGAGCTCACAGGAGTGTGGGATTAATCATCCTGGGGCAAGGAGAGCTTCAAGGGGAACAGAAGCAACTGACCTGCCTGTGGGGAAGGGATGGAGAAGATAGAAACAGGCTATTTATAGAGATACAGCAAAGGATGGTGGGACACAACGAAGAAAATTTGAAACAGATAAAGTTCAGACTGGATGTCAGGATAAATTTTTTCTCCATGAGGACAGTGCAGCAATGGAAAAGACTCTCCAGTGAGACTGTGCCATCTCCATCCTCAGAGGTTTTCAAACTCCACTTGGGTAAGGCCTTGAGCAATTCGGTGTGACCCCAGTGCTGTGAGCAGGAGGTTGGACAGGTATCTCCTGAGACCACTCCTGCCTTATGTGAATTACTGTATGAGTCTATGACATTTTTCATCTTGAAGCATACCGCAGCTGTTCGAGAAATCTTACCACACGCTTATAAATTGACACAGCTCTCCAGCTTATCAACTGAAGTAGGTACAGGCACTTGGTCAATTGAAATATCTAGATCCCA